>PVHP010015415.1:0-37518 GCA_004024765.1 Zapus hudsonius
CAGCCTGCAGTTCAGCTGTGTCCTGATTCTTTCTTGCTTAAGGCCAGTTGGATCGCGGTGTGCGGTGCAAAGGTCCAGCTCTGGACTTGTGACTCCACCAGGGGACAGGGCATCAGGTAAGGGCCTGGATTTGTGTTTCCATAAGGAAGTCACCTGCTGAGAGTCCACAGGTGAAATTGTCAGGATAGCCAGACCCTGACCCATCTGTGACCTCATGAGCCTGTCATGACTTTCTGACTTTTCACCTGGTCCCCTGAGGTGGAATTAAGGAGGTTGATGCAGGCCTCAAGGTTAATGAGGACAAGCCTAAGCATGTCAATCAAGGAGTCTCCAGAAAGAACTATGTACTACTTTTAAAACTTGAATGGAGGGCTGGAGAGATGGCTCAGCGGTTAAGGCACTTGCCTCCAGTGCCCAAGGCCCCGGGGTTCAATTCCCCAGGACCCACATAAGCCAGACCCACAAAGTGGTGGCTATGGTGCTCTCTCTCTCTCTCTCTCTCTCTCTCTGTATCTCTCTGCTTGAAAAATGAATAAATAAAATATTTTTAAAAATAAAAAAATTAAATAAATACAAGTGAAGATTAGGACCGATCTCCTGCAATTGCTTCTGATGGATCTCCACATTTTATGTCTCAGAATACTGATTCTGTGGATAAAACACCTGCTCAAAGGAAAGAATTCAGTCTAGAGACACGGACAGCTTAGCCAGAAGTTTATTTAGGCGAGTTTTTGATATCCTGATCTCTTTCTTCCTTTCTTCTTCTGCTTTGTCTTCTGTGTCTGAGGTTCTGCCTTCCAGGTTATTAGCTCTGGTAGTGAGGGATTCTAGAGACGTTTTAAATATCTCCATTTAATCTTGGTTTTCCAATAGAGCTTTTTGCCTGGTCTTCCTCTCTTTGTTGAGTTACATTTTCATTTCAAAGGCTCTTACTTAAGGCTTCCTGGTACTCATTCTTGTATTTGATTACGTCTTTGTTTAGCTTATCCAGCTGATTCTTGAGCTCTTCTGATTGCTGGTTTGCCTTTAGCTCATTTACTGTTCTAGCAAAGTCCATCTGCTTTTCTTCCATTGTATTGAGCCTGGTGGTGAAGCTTGCGAGCTGATTCTGCACATCGTCACTTACATTGTCAATTTCGCTTCCATTTCCATTAGCAACCTGGATTCAGAATCCTGAACATGTCTCTCCTCCTGGGCTTGCGTCTGAGCTCTTTCTTTGATATTTTCATTGTTGACTTTCATAGTTGGGCTCGGTGAGCTTGGCGTGGGGCTCTCGCCTGTGTGTTCTTCTGGCGCTGGGATCTGCCCATGTTCAGGGGAGAGAGAGCTTTTACCCAGGCCCTCACAGAAGTGGGGGCCTCGCACAAGACTGCGGCCAGGACTGGTGAGGTTTTGACTCCTGCTCGGTTCCTCCCGTGTCAGGCAGTGGGTGGGGTGTTCCGCATACCAGCAGCAGTAGCAGGCCGGGGGCTGGCCTTTGATGACAACCCGGGGTCAGTGGTCGTGGGGTGCATGGGCTGGTGGGGGGCCAAGGCACAGCTCCCTCACCTGGCCTTGCCTAGGGTCGGGGGTCGGAGGGCAGGGGTAGGTGGGAGGTCTGGATGCAGGTCTCAAATCTAGCCTCACCTGGGGTCCAGGGGTTAATGGGCAGAGCGCAGGCTGGTGTGGAACAAAGCAGTGGGCCTGCTTCCCTGGCCTGGAACCCGGGGTCAGTGGGCAGGGTCGTGGGGTGTATTCATGGGCTAAGGTACCTCTTTTCCCTTCCCAAATCACGGTGAGCCAGGTCTCCCATTTCAGGGTTTTCCTTTCACGATCCTCCAGAGAAGCTGCCAAGGGGTTGGAAGGATCAAACCACTGTGCAAATGATATGATGGAGCCAGGGTGGTCTGAGGGTGGGGACCTTCGTCGGCGCATGCGTGCAGCCACGGAGGGACATCGTGGCCATTGGGAGACACAGCGACTGAGACCCGCGGCTGTCTTCCTCGGTTTCCTTCTCTAATTCCTAGCCTACCAGGTTTCCACAAGGGATGTTTTGTTTCACAAACCATTAGCTGTGTGCGTGCGTGTGTGTGCATGAGTGTGTGTGCCTGTGTGTCCCTGCGTGTGTGTGAGTGTGCATGCGTGAGTGTGTGTGTGTGCTAGGCCGTGGCGTGTGTAGGGTCTACTTAACAGGCTGCAGGCTAGCGCTGTGGCCCACTCCCCCTTGCTCCAGCCTCCCTTCCAGAGAATGCTCTCTAGGAACATCAGTGTGGAGCTCCTCTCCTCCAGCCCACCCACGGCCTTCTTCCCAGACTGCCTTGCTTCTGACATCCCAAACTTGCTTCTTTTAAGGCCCAGCAAGTATCACTGCACAGAAGGTCTCACCTCATGCCACCGGCCTCCTACAAGGAGATAGATAACCAAGTGCACCTTGCCTGGCTCTGCCACCACGGGGTTTCCTCCACCAAGATTCAAGGCCAGCCCTGACTAAGGCCATGTTGAAGTCCAAGTCCATTTTCATGAGGGTCTATAGACAGACCCAAACTAGAAGTTTCCCTGTTATCAGCTAGTCTAAGGCTTCTCAATGGTAAGAGCTGAGATGCTCTGGAGGAACAAGGCCGGTGACAAGGCCCCACCACACACGGTGGAGGCTGGTGACAGGGCCTCACCACGTATGGTGGCATGGTCCCACTAAATTCCACATTCAAACACCTTATTAAGCTTTGGACCCACTTTTAAGTTTCCACCAGAGCTGGAGCACTGCTGGCTGATAGGCTGTGCTAAGCTGCCGGGGACTCAGTGTGGCGGTTTGAATGAAGGGCCCCCATAGCTCCTGTGTTCGTGATTAAGCCTCAGAGTCAGTCCCCGGATGACCACAGCTTGGGCAGTGGAGCCTTGCTGGAGGAGGTGTCACTGGAGACATTGAGGTTTTGAACCCAGCTCTGAGCCCGGCTTCCTTCCCTGCTGTCTTGCTCGTGGTGGGCTCTCCCTGCCATGTTGACGCTTCCCCTGATCCAAGGAAAAGCCCTTTCCTCCCATGAGCTGCTTCTGGCTGGGTGTTGTCCTAGCAGCGAGAAGGTAACGCTACCTGCCGTCAGCATCCTGTGGCTCGGTGCTCGCTCCTTATTGACCTGACCCTCCATGTCAGACTCCATCCCGGGGTTGGACCCACAGCACTGGGACTAACTGGGAGGGACGCACATGGCCGGAAGTACTGGAGATCCCCCCCCCAGCTCCATTTGCTGGGCACAGGCAGCCTAAAATGCCATGGCCAGTGTTTCCAAAAGCCCCTTCCCCCAACTCTTCTTGTTGGAGAGCATAGTAACTTCCTCTGGGATCCCCCATGCACGGCTTGTACTCCCTTTCTGCCACTGAGCTTCACGTTTCTACATTAGACCGGGAGATTCGGGGAAACTGAGTCCAGGATTAACTCCTGGGTTCTGATGTAGAGGCATCCCATTGTGTATGCGCCATAGATATTTGTGGGGGATGGGATAGGAGGACAGAGAGGGAGAGAAAGGTGGGTTCAGAGCTCAGCAATCTGATTGGTCACCAGCAAACGTGGCAGCAAGCAACATTTGAGACCCCAATAATGCCTAGCAATACAGGGAACTGCAGAATTCAGGTCAAGGGGCTTCTGGGGGCTCTTGAGAGGGTGAAGGCTCTTCCTTCCTTTTGTGTCGTCTCCAGGATCCATGGAATAAATGAAGGCACAGACACAAACAGGCCAGGTCTCCCCCTGGATCCTGAGCTCACGCCCCAGCTGAAGACACCCACCTGGAAGAGCCTCCGAGACCCCCAGTTTGCACAGACCATGGGTGCCCCGCCATCTCCCTGGGAACAAGAAAACAAGCAGTCAAACAGGTCCTCCAGCAAGAGGGTGTGTGGGGCTGGGGAGATGGCTCAGTCAGTAAAGTGCCTGCGAACCTGAGTTCCATCCCCGGCACCCCCATAAAATGCCAAGCACCTGTGATTCAAGGGCTGGGGAGGTGGAGACAGGAGGCTCTCTGAGGCTCTGTGGCTCTCAAGTCTAGCCTAATGGGTGAGCCCAAGGCCAGTGAGAGATCCTGTTGCCAAAAAACATGGATGGCATTCCTGAGGATGACACCCCAGGGTTGCCCTGTGGCCTTTACGAAATACACATACGCACCTGCACACACACGTGTATGCGCAAACATGCACACAGACGCATTAAAAAGCAGACATGAGGGGTGGCTAGTGGTGTGGGCTGGGGGCGGAGGGGTCTCTGATGAGAACCTAGCAAGTATGGAGGAAGGGTGTGGCTGAGTACCTGGCATTTGCCATTGGTGTCAGGTTCTTTCCAGGCACAGAGCATGGTCTTGGGGAGCTGGCTCACCCTCTTGGCGCATTCTCTCCAGTTAATCTGAACAACCCTCAGCTTCTTCAGTTGTACGTTAAAGCCTTTGTGGCCTAGAGGAGTGAAGAAGCCAGGGTGAGAATGTCCCCAGCATCGGCCATCGATGGTGACCAGCCCAAACACCATCAGGGTGGAAGTCCTAGAGGATTAGAGCAGCCAACAAGATTCCCAGGAGACCTTGCTTTGGTGATCATGTGCAAGACTGGACTCGCTCCCCCCATAACCCAGTCTGTGGTAGTTCAAATGTTATGTCCCCTATTGACTCAGCTGTTAAAATTAAACTTGAAACTTGAATCTCCAGTCATGTGGCTGGAGGAGGCGTCACTGGGGGTGGATTCTGGAGTCCAGTCCTAGGGTGCTGGGGGGCGGATCTGATTCCAGCCCAAAGTGTGCAGAGAGGTCTGAGCTCTGGTGGACTTTTGTACGTGCTGCTTTTTTGATGTTTGCTGGTGCTCGTGGTTTCTCTCTCTGCTTGGACTTATGACTGGGAGCCAGCTTCTTCTGCCATTGGTGGAACTTCCCCTGGATCTGTAAACCTGAAGCAAATCCCTTCCTCCCATGAACTGTGTTTGGTTGGATGTTTGTCTTGGCATCCTGAAACTGTCTACAACATGTTCCTTCTAATGGTCTCCTTGGAAGACGCTGGCTTCCCCCAAAAGCAATCCAGTCCCTGCCAGAGGGCCCTGCAGGGAGGCTTCTCTGTGGCCCCACCCACTCTCCTGACTCTCAGGCGCTGGTAGCTCATGTCATTGGCAAAGCAGATGGAGATTCCTTTTTGAAGATATGGCCTTTTAAAGGAAGGACATGACCACAGTGTTGGAGGAGTTCTTGGCCTTGTCCCTATTCCACTTTCTCCCCCTCAAGAAGCCCCCCCATGGGCTGGAGAGATGACTTAGCAGTTAAGGTGCTTGCCTGCAAAGCCTAAGGACCCAGGTTCAATTCCCCAGTACCCACATAGACCCAGATCTTCAAGGTGGCACATGTGTCTGGAGTTCGTTTGTGGTGGCTGGAGGTCCTGGCATGCCCATTCCCTTTCTCTTTCTCTGCCTCTTTCTCTGCCTCTCTCCCTCTCTCTTGCTCTCTCTCTCTCTCTCTCTCTCTCTCTCTCTCTCTCTCATAAATCAATCAATATTTTTTTAAAAAAAGAAAGAACCCCCCCACAGGCTGTGCTCTGCAGAGAAAGGAGAGGTGTCACTGGGGGTTGCCAGCAGATGGGAGTGGACATCATAACACCCCCCAGAGGAATGACCCAAGCATTTTTATCCATTCAAATAGTCATTGATCTCATGTTCTGAGATTCTTCGGTCTCAAGTGTCTAATGGGGACCTTTCTTGTATAATTTCTTTCTTTTCTTTGTGTGTGTGTGTGTGTGTGTGTGCGCTTGTGTGTGCGCCAGAAGTCAACATCAAGTGCCTTCCTTAGTCTCTCCCCACCCTGTTTTTGGACATAGGATGATCTCCCACTGAACCCAGAACTCACCTATTTGGTTAGAATAACTAGTGACTTTGCCCCAGGGGGCCTCTGGCTCTGCCTCCCCAGTGCTGAGATTATGAGCCACCATGAGTGGTTTTGACACCGGTTCTAGGGATCCGAACTCAGGGTCTCATGCACAACAAGCCCCTCCCCCACGGAGCCATTGCCCCAGTCCCTGACCTGATTAGTTTCATTCATTTAATCTATGTAACTGACTTGAGGGAGATATGACTCTCATCCTATGGATGACAAGGGTGAAGGAGAGGAGCACGAAGGATGTTGCCGGGCATTAAAACCCGAGACTTCCACATGCAGAGTATGGAACTGACAGCCCGGGACAGGCTCCGTGAGGACCTTGTGTGGACACCAAGGCAGGGAACATACCGTAGCCAGGAGCCGATACCCACTCGGACACCCAGCACCTGTCCCAGGTGCGCTTCTTCTGCGGCAGGCAGATGGGCCTTTTGAAGTTAGTGAACTGGACGGGCGTGGCGAGCAGAAGCAGGCAGAGGTCACTGTCGAAGTGGGGCGGCTTGAAATCTTTGTGAATGACGATCTTTTGCACTTGTTTTCTCTCCAAATAGATGTCGCTGGACATCTTGGCTCCCAGGATCACAGTGGCATTTACCACTGTCATTTCTAATCTGAAGGAAGAATGTGACAACACTGAGGTTAGCAGATCTCGTGGGACGTGACGCATCCGCAGACGCATCTGTAGACGGTTGAGTTTATCACTAAATACCGAGGAACTGACAGTACTCGGTGTGTACTTGGAGTCCAGAGAGTGGCAGGAAACCAGAGTTAAGAGTCAGGACCCAGGCAGCTTTCAGAACCACTGGCCCAGGGCAGCCCCAACCAACAGAAGAGGCATGAAGAAGATTCTAGAGGGGCACGAGGACCGGCACACGGTGGGCGTGGGGTGGCTTCATCCAGGTGTCCCCACAAACGAATGGGTTCTGAATGCTCGATCCCCAGCTGATGGCAGTTTGGGAATTGGAACCTTGTTGGAGGTGTGTTGTTGGGGGCTGGATTACGGGGTGAATAGCCATCTTCCCCCGGCCAGTGTTTGGCACACCTTCCTGCTGCTGTTCTCCACCGGATTGTTAGCCAGCAGGTGATGTCCACCCTCTGCTCATGCCATCGTCATCCCTGCCATCATGGAGCTTCCCCTGGAGTCGGTTTTCCAAAATCAACCCTTTCCTCCACAAGCTGCTTTGGGTCACGTCCTTTGTGCCAACAAGGAGAAACTGGCCACAACAGGTGCTCAACGTACAGTGAATGAAGCCAATGCACTGGCTTAACATACGGACGGGGGGCAAAGGAAAAGAAGCCTACACTGATTTTCAACACCAGATGCAGACACAGGAAGCAGCCATGGACGTGGTTGGCCAAGTCAAGAAGGGGTAGTTGGCATAAGAGAGCAGACTTTTGATCTAAAGCTACTAGGCCTAGAGCCCATGGATTTTATTTTTAATAGTTTTATTTATTTTCAAGTGGAGAGAGAGAGAGAGGAAGAGGGAGGGAGAGGGAGAGGGAAATTCCATGGGCACTGGGGAATCAAACTTGGGTCATTAGGTTTTGCAGGTGAGCGCCTTAACTGCTGAGCCATCTCTCCAGCCTGCCCGTGGATTTTAAAGCTTCACACCTCAACCCCCTGAGGGATCAGCCCAGAGGAACCATTGCCTCGACGCAGTGTAAATCAAGGGCATTGCCCCAGACACTTACAGGGTTCTCGGGAAGCAATGTGCTGCCGTCAGAACCCACCACCGATCGATGATGGAGCCGCTACACAGGTGTTTCCCAAACATCTGGATACTCACTTGCCAAGGGAATTCACCATTCTGCACCTGAAGCAGCTCCCGGAGGGGGAGCCATGAGGAGCTGGGAAAGGCAGGTCTGGAGCCACACAGAACTGACTCTGAAAGAGACAGGAAAGAGCCACTGAAGAGCCCGGAGGAACCCTCGGATCCAGTATTCCCAGGAATCCTCATCCAGTATTCCCAGGATTAGGCTAGTGAAGAGCAGGGATGATGCTGAGGGAAGTCAGATGAGCCAGGGGACCCACGGGTGGGCGAGCTCTCAGCACACCTGCACTGTCACACCTCAAAAGAAGCTGTGGCACCAGGAAGGAGGAAGGCAGGGCAGAGCTCCCTCTGAGGCACGCAGAGCTGGGGGCGAGGCACAGGAGAGCGGGGGACAGGTGGAGCAGTGAGCTGAACAAGGAGAGGTGACAGGACTCTTGTGGATGTAACTCTAGAGGGTTGAGAGCCAGGGAGCATGCCCAAGGAAGGAGCAAGCGTGCTGGGGTCCAGTGGAGACTGCGAACACAGACACGTTTGCCAAGTGGCCTCAGGTGGGATGGTGTGAGGCTGTGACCACAAGGTGTCAGCAGCCCACAAGCTTTAGCTGACGTACTTTCAGGCAGGGACATCCCGGCAGCATGATCGCATCCGAAGGCTAAGGCAAGGGACAGGGAATCATCCAGAAGGAAAGAGGGATCAGAGTGAGAACTTCCTAATCTCAACAGCTCAGTAGCACAGTGGGGATTCTGGGATGCAGAGCAGCTTGAGATCCTTATAAATGCAAGCTTTTCTCTTTATTTACGTGTGCGTGCCTGTGGAGGCCAGAGGACAACCTCAGGAACACTGTCTACTTCCCTTGAGGCAGGATCGCTCATAGCCTGGAGCTCACGAGTGAGCTAGGATGGCTGGCAGTGACCCCAGAGAGCTTCCTGCCTTTGCCTCTCCAGTGCTTGCTTCTGCACCCAGCGTTTTTACATGGGTTCAGGGGGTGAACCCAGGTCCTCGTGCTTGTGAGACGAGCCCTTTGTTGGCTGAGCTGTGCCCCCAGCCCCAGGCTTTATTTCTTTATGGCTATCAGATGTTGGACGCAGTTTCACGAAGTGTGCAAAGAAGGCAGGCTCTACAGGCTATAGCTGTTTATTTCTCCTACACATTCAACAATCGAATATGTAAAGTTGGGGTTTGGCATCTGTTGGCTTTTAAGCTAAGAAGTGTCAACCTGCTGAGAGAACGTCCCAGGGGCCAGTAGACAGAGGCCATCTGGGCTTATTAATGTAGCCAAGTTCACAGAGCAGGGAATAGGGCTTGAGTTCTGGGGGATGTACGGGCATAGCAGATGCCCCCTCCCACACTGCTAGCAACTGTGCCATAAAAACGAGAAGCAAACAGAAGTATGCCAGAGAGAGCCGGGAAGAAATACTCCTCCCCTCTGCAATATCCTTCTGGCACCTTCTACTGAGAAGGCTTGCTGCAAAGAAAAACGCTCAGAGTTCGTCTCCATTATCAGAAAGCAGCAGTGAAGGGTGGGGTTGAGAGGGAGAGGCCACATATTCAGGGACCCAGGTTACAAGAACCCGAAGGAGGGGCTGGGGGGGGACCACTGGGGAGGGCACTGAAGAGACACAGAGCAGATAACATCTCCAACAAATTCACAGTCCCTTAAGGGATTCTGAAAATGGCACTTGGAAAAAAAGGGGATTTGGCAAGAAATAATAAATCCATGCTCTCTTTTTAAAGCAGGGCAGTGGTATTAAAAAGCAACAAAAATTACCAGATAAAGCTGTTGTTTGTTGGACTTGTAACATAAGTGCAAGTAGCTTTGAGGTGGGTTGTAAGTCACACACACACACACACACACACACACACACACACACGTTCCAGGTCAAACACGCCAGAACCTCTAAGATGTGGGGCTGCTTTGATACTCCAGGAGGCGTAGCCAACGGAACTTTCCAGGTCTTGTCTGCCCACAGACATTGTCATGTGAGGCTTTTCATAGGACAAGGAGATGAAGAATAAAGGTGCCATTTTTATAATAGTTTAGTCTAATAAATGTTTTCTAAATGAAAATGGCCCATTTCACCCTCATTCCTTCCCTGCTCCCCCCTCCATTGGAGCCCAGAAAGGTCCTCAATGCTCTTACAGAGAGTGCCAGACCAGGGGAAGTAGCTGGTTTCTGGTCTTGACCCCAAGCCCTTGTCCTCCCAGACCTCTTGGCCCGGACCGCAAAGGTGGGGGACTTTAGGTGACGTCTCTGCCAAGCCCAGCGCATCACTTCGTTGTCCATTTTCTGGGCTCTGTCTCAGTTCCTCTTGATCAACCCATGGAAGCCAGGAACGAGGTGGCAGGCCTTCCCATTCCTTCTGCTCTGGGAGAGCTTGATACCCACCTGGGCGGTCCTGGGCTTGCCCCGTAAAGGCCACGAGTAGTGCAATTAGAACCAGGAGCATCTTCTTGCCAGCCTGGTCCAGAGTTCCCACCTTCTACTCCAGCCCATGCTGATGTAATGCAGCGGGGCTGCCCCCCCCCCCAGTGGGCATCACGAATGCAGGGCAGGGCTGGCCTGGGTGACGTCACAGTAACTGCTGGAGTAGATGTTGACCAGTCCAGCTGAGCAGTCTCCACGACCCAGGCCCCCCTGGCTTGTGTTCCCTCTGCACGGTGGCTAAGGTTCGACGGGCCGGGCCATGGCAGGCCAGTATCTGAGTGCGAGCCCTGTGCCTGCTCTTGACTGAAGCATCGTGAAGAGCCGTGGACTTTACCGTCACCTATGGAGTTGACGAGCTTGGATCTCTGGGTGGGGTTTCATGGTCTCCATCACTGGTCTCAAAAGCCTGATGTGCCTTGTTCTGAGGTTTCAGGATTGGTTGGAGGGGAAGAAGATTTAAAGTGGGGGACACGGCAACACCACCATTGGAATACTCTGGGTGTAGCATACAGTCTCTGGGGGGTGGGGGATCAGACCAGAAAAAAAGAATATTATGTAGGATCCAGGTAGGAGACGCTGGTGACCTGAGACGGAAAGAGATAGCAGAGAGGAGAGATGAGGGAGGTCAGCTATCAAGTTCCGTGGCTCTTGGAAGTTTGAGCAGGTGTGTGAGCCTGAGAGGCATCCGTCTATGAGATTCCGGCAGAGACCATGCAGAGAGGAAGGAGGACTGAGCCCCAGTGACCTGGTGGTCACCAGGCAGAACCAGAGCCAGAAAGGAGACCGGTGATTGCCAGGGAAGAGAGGAAAGTCTGAGGAGGTGCTGAGTGAAAAGTGGAGGAGAGAGGCCTCCTGGCCAGGGATGGCGACCGTGAGCTGAGTCCCTCCCTTCCTCTCAGCACCTCAGCAGCCCCTCCCCGTCCATCACCCACGTGCACCTTATACGCATCTGTATCCTTCCCAGTGTCGATTGTGTGCTTGTGTGTATTCATGTGTGGGAGCATATGTGTGTGTGTGTGTGTGTGTGTGCATGTTCATGTGTGGGGACACACACGTGTGTGTGTGTGTACACAGGTGTGTGGAGTGTCATTCTCGGAAATGCCATTCATCTTTTATTGAGACAGGCTATCTCATTGGCCTGGAGCCCACCAGCTGGCTATCCAGCGTGATGACACCCGGCTTGGTCCTTTCTGCTGGCTTGAAACACCGTGCGGGGGATGATCTTCTCCGATCCGATGGAAGGCTAGAGGTACCTCATGGCTTCTCTGAATAGCCTGCAGTGATGGTCCCTCATAAACAAAGCGGCAGGACTGAGCCAGCTCTGAGCACCCTCAAGGCCTGCCCCCAGGGACACACTTTCTCCAGCAAGGCTCCCCCTCCCAAGGCTCTACCAGCTAGGGCCTAAGTAAGGCTTCGTCACAAACCTGGGGGACCTCAAGGGCATTGCACGCTCACGTAAGGCTGGCTTTTGGAGATGTGGTGAGTATGGACTCTTCCAAGTCCCCACGGGACCACAAGGGGCTATGTCTGTGCTAAGGTCACTTACTGCTTTTTGTTCCCAACTGCCTGCTTTCTCCTTCTGAGATCTTGTCCCTTCCATGAAGCCCCATGGGATGGCTTCTAGGATCACCCCAAGTTGTCTCCCTCAGCAGCCCTCACTGGGTCCCAGAATGAAATGGGAGTTTAGGGTAGCGCCTACCCAGACATATTCCTCCCAGAACCAAAGTGGTCGGTCAGCCACACTGTCCCAGATACCAGCAGCCTGCAGTCCCGAGGGTGCTCACTCCAGCATCATCTGGAGCAACGTGGGAAGTGTGTGCTTATCGCTGGCTTCCTACGATGCCCTGGTCCTCAAATCCACTGGACCCGGATGTGCAGGCTAAGGTTAGAAGTCTGGACAAGGGTCACCTGATGGGATGCAGAACACCACACTTAGATAAAGTCCGAGTTTCAGATAAACACTCATTTTGGCTCAACATGTCCTAGCCATTACATGGGGGATACTTGAATTTCAAAAACCATTGATAAAGGTGGCTCACATCTGTAATCCCAGGACCCAGGAGGTTAAGATGTGCTCAGGCTAGCCTAGGCTACAGAATAAAAACCCTGTCTTAAAAAAAGACTTTTGTTTTGTTTGTCTGCTTTTCAAATCCATCGCCCACAGTCCACACTGACTCAGCTCCTCAGGCTGCATATGAACGTCGAGAATCACCGGCCAGGATTCAGTGATGTCACCAAGATGGTGTCACCCTTGTGGCCTTTGATGCATCAGCCAGACACCAGTCCTTGGGCAATTTTCCTTATTCTGTGCCTTCTTACATCAAGTACGTCTGCAGGTGCTTTCAGAGGGCAGAAATAGCTCTCCCCCTAGAGCCCAGGTTTGCCCAGTTACGCTGTAGTCTAGAGCAGGGCGGCTTCGGCTACTTTTTCTACCCATGACACCTGTTTGTCTAAGACAGGACCCCAGATATACAAATCAAACATGTGCTTATAGTAAGTCATAAAGAAATTTATTTTAAGACAACTCTTTGGTGTACTTTTTCCGTTTGTTATAACAAATCAAATTTGCGTACAAATGAGATACAGGTGCTTGGTCATTTTGATATAAAGAATTAACTCTTGGCTGAATGTTTGATATTATAAGACATAAAACATCTTCAATATTTTTCAGAGTTGATTTTTATTTTATTATAGTTGCTAATACTAAGAACAGCACTCACTTCACATAACTACAAAGCACAAAATGGCCTTTTCAGAAATTGTTAGAAATGTTGTCCTAATCTCAAACCAATTTATTTTGAAAGTCAAGTTAGAAACCGAAACAGAGGTTTTGTTTTGGGGGGAGGGTACTTTTTTGTTGTTTGGTTTTGAGGCAGGGTTTCGCTCTATCCCAGGCTGACCTGGAATGTACTTTGTAGTCCCAGGCTGGCCTTGAACTCATGGGAATCCTCCTACCTCAGCTTCTGAGTGCTGGGGCTAAAAGTACCAAGCCCAGCCCCAAACAGCTCTTTTAGAATCAAACATTCTAATACAATCCAGAGATATGCTGATTCAATGTCTTACATGCTGAGAAATAGGGAAATACTAAGACTTTGTTTTCTGTACGTAAGCCATTATATTCCTATAAGAGCAGAAAACTTGGCATGTGGTAAACGCCCTTAATCCATAACATACGATAGTCTTGAATTTAAGCCAAGGTGTTTCAAGCAACAGGTATCTGCACCGCCCTGTGACGCATGCAGAGTTCCTGTGCTCAGAACCAAGGCTCCAGTAAGTCACGCGATGCAGCATTACAAGTGCTCCCAGAAATTCATGGTCTCTTGCAAAATAATTTTCTTTGGGTTTTGTGAGGAAGGGTGTCACTCTAGCCTAGGCTGATGTGGATCTCAAAATAGTTCTTGGTTGTCACATATTTAGAAACCTCCTACAATTCTTGTTTCACAAGCCCCACCTTCAGTTACGTCACCCGTGTGGGGTCCCAACAGTTTAAGAAGCTGCGGCCTGTAGACATGGTGTCTGTGGAGCTGTGTAGATGGAGTCCCTGTGGCTGGGTTCTGTGGCTGCGCTCCAGGACCTGTGTCTCCACTGCTGGGCATGACGCACCCATCCCTGCCGTGAACAGGGCCGTAAGCAGCCTGCAGAGAGAGAGCCAGACAGCTCACAAGCACCATTTTCCCAGGTTGTGTTCGTGATTGAGATAAACACTTCCCTGGGCACACGCTCTTCAGAAGGAAATGGACCTTTCTAGAGCTTCCATAGAAATGTCCAGAAAGAAGTCTGTGAGTTCACACCACAGGCCATTGTGACATCACCAGCCTGGCCAGCTGATGTCATTCCCTCAGCCCCACCTCGTAACCTCCAGCCCACGGCACAGCCAGGACCATGCTTCTGCCTTCCCTTCTGCTGCTCGTTGCCCATGCCCTGGGGGCAGATGCCGGTAGGTGGACTGGTCTCTCTCTGGCCAGGGCGGCTGACCCAAGCGCCTGCCCTCCTCGTCCCCCTTCGCAAGGCAGAGAGTGGACATAAGTCCATAAGTCAGCTAGCAGACCAAGGCCACCCTAAGAGCTCAGGCTCCTAATGACCCCTTTAAAGTCACTTTTGTCTTCTCTGCTCCCAAGCCCTGTCTACACTTGATCTTCTGTTTTGAAACCCCAGACTTTTTCCCAGAGGAAAGGCTGAAATGCCCAGAGTTTATTCCAGAAAGCAGCTGAGCATCAGGCCTCTGACTTGGAGGGCGAGGAGGTGCCTGTGCCCCACAGAAGCCTGGCTCAGCACAGTCAAGTTCAACAGCAGGTCTGATTTTGCAGTCAGCTTCTCACAGCTCCCTAGTGGGTCCTGTCCCTCATCGAGGGCTGACAGAGGCTGAAGGCAAGCTGGCTGATGACCTATGGCAGTGCCCTCCTATGTCTGATGCCACATCAGCACCCTGAGCTTTCTGCTCTTGGCACAGGTAATCTTATAGCCTCAGGAGGTTTTGTGGCAGGGACACGGTTCAGCTATTTCCCTGGCTCTCGAGAGTCCGAGCGCAATGCCAGCCTTCCTTCCCTCACTCCGCACACCGCCTCGCCTGCGGCTTAGAAGCCACTGCACAGAGCAAGGGGACAGAGAGGTACCACCGGGACGTTGCCTGAAGAACCAGCCCCTCTGGAGTCCAATGGTCAAGGGCCTCAAACTGCTCAAATTCCTCCCTGCCTGCAGGCACGGTGCTCCTACATTCATCTAAAAGCCTGTACAATTAATTCCCTGCTGGCATGGTGGGGTGCTCTCGGGACCTGGGAGACGGAGAAGAGGGGTCTTCTGGGGTGGAAACCCATCTTAGGGATGAAGAGAGAGAAAGGAGACGGGTGCCAGGGTTTAGCCTTGGCTGCTCACCCCAGGGCCTCTGCCCTCAGCCCATCCCTGTGAGTCTAAATAGCTCAAGGAGATGTTCAGACATCCTTGGAAAAAAAGGCTGTTTCTGGGGGGAGGGGATCGTCGCCCACCAGCCCACCTCACCTTGTGTCTCTGGACACATTTCCTTCCACACCTGTCCATCCATCTATCCATTGGTGTTTTCGAGGGAGGGTCTCACACTAGCCCAGGCGGACCTGGAATTCATCTGTAGCTCCAGGCTGGCCTAAACTCCCAGCCATCTTCCTACCTCTGCCTCCTGAGTGTGGGATCCAATCGTGCACTACCACGGCCAGCTAGCCGTACGTCCATATTTTTAAGAAAGCAGAATCACGCACTTACAGTATGATTTTTTATTTGTGGTTCTGCGTGTGGGGCGCATTGTGCCACAGGGCACACGTAGAGCTCAGAGGACGACTTTACCTTCACGTTCTTTGAGACAAGCTCCCTCTTGCGGTTGTTTTGATGCTGCAAATGCCAGTCTAGCCTCGGGCTCTCCTGTCTCGACCTCCCATCGCTGTCCCATCTTGAGCGCCACTTGGTGTCTGGCTGTGCGTGGTGCTGGGGAGGACGGTGAGCAGCTTTGGGCATCAACTTTCTACCACGAGAGTTTCCCCACATCGCTAATGTACCCACGGGCATAATTTTTATGGCTAAGAAACGGTTCAGGAGATCAATGGAGTGGCATCTGGTTGTTTTCAGCCTGCTACTGTTGTTGTAAACATCCGTGGGGCCATTTTCCAATTCCGATATGTAGATTTAGCCCTTAGGATGCTGCCGGCCCTCATCGTGGTGGTTGAGTGCCTCTCCCTGCCAGGTATGGTCCCCAGGCCGGGAGGCAGCAGCATCTTGGAGACCTGGAGCTTTCCTGCTGGGATCCACAGGGGGTCGACAGGAAGCCAGAGTCAGGGTAACAGACACCATAAAGAAGCTTAAAGAAGTGTAGGAGGCGAGCTAGGCAGGGGAGGTGGGGATGGAGGCGCCGTGCTAACCAAGGTCAAGAAGGGGTTCCTAGGTGCCAAGGGGAGAACATGCCTGGCACCGAGCACTGAGCAGTAGACAGCTTAGGTTTAGATCTCGGTTGGTCCACTGGCCAACTGTGACCTTTGGCAAATTCCTTATCGTCTTCTGTGTCCCACTTGCCCCAACTGTAAAGTGGAGATGAAAATAATAGAACCGACTCCACAAGGTGATTACAAAATTGGAGTTTGTGTAAGTTCCTGACACATGGCGACACTACAGGTGTGTCTGGTGAGTAACAGAAGTACGGACTGAAAGTCTCCAGGAAAGCATTCGGGGGCGACAGCAGCTGAAAGAAGGAAGTGTGCTAATTATGTTAATCAAAAGTGACCATCCTTGGGTTCTCCTGGCCCCACTACAAATCCCCAATCTGCTGAGCAGCTAATGTCATGGAAAACTACACCAAGAGCGTGACAAGAGAGGACCATGGGCTTCAGAGGCTTTGGAGAGGAGATGGGTCCCCTGGCCCCACCCACAGGGCCGGTTTCTCTCTCAGCTCCTCAGCATTCAGTGGGGCAGCTTCTCTGTGTGAACCAGATTACGACGGCCAGGGCTTCTCAGGGTTTCCAGCACTTTCCATGTCACCTTGGGGGCCTCCCACACTGAGGGGCTTAAGTCACACAAATTTCCTGTCACCGTTCTGTAGGGTAGAAACCCAGCAGGGGATTCCGGGTGGATGGAGGGACCGGCAGGGCTGAGATCTGTCTGTCACTGGCTTCAAGGGCCCTAGATTCCAACCCTCGGGCCCACCGCGGCAGCCATGCTTTTTTGAGACTCTCTTCTGCCTCTGATGTTTCCTGAGAGCCCCGTGATGACGTGAGGGCACGTTCTTTAGGCCATTTGAAAGTCACTGGATTAACTCCATCCCCAAAGTCCCTGTTGAGGAAATATTTGCTGGTCCCATGACACACCCGTGGGCCATTTCTCTGCCCATCACACGAGAGTTGGCTTTGGACAGTATTTTCTTCCAGGTTCTCTGGGCTTCTAGAAACAGGCTTGGCGAAGCCACCAACCATGTTTAATAGAGGTTGAGCCAGCACCCACATCCCACAGCCTGAGCCTCCATCGGGCTGGACCAGCCCCCATGCTGGTCAGAGTAGGTCAGGCCTATCTTCAAGGCCCCACCTGCAGCCAACCCAGTGTGGAATGACCCCCTGGTGTCTTCCCATCATCCTCTTCCAGGATGTGGTGAGAGGCCCATGTATGACGGAGGGACTCAGCACTCCAGAATCATAGGCGGGCTGGAGGCCGAGGTGGGTGAGTTCCCGTGGCAGGTGAGTATTCAGGTCAAGAACGTGCACTTCTGTGGTGGTGCGATCCTCAGCGCCTGGTGGATCCTCACTGCAGCTCACTGCTTTTATCCTGACGAACTGTCGTAAGTACCAGGGTCAGGGTTACGCAGGGGTGCCAAAGGTGACCGGGAGAGGGACCCTAGATGGACAGGAATGACTTTCCTTGTCTCCTACAGCCTGAGGACGCTGACCCAAGGCTGTGCCAAGGCAGTGACCCTGAGGACACACTGTGCCCTCCAAGAACACCCACAGCCTCATGGAACTTGGTCTCTTGACTCTTCTAGAACATTCTAGTGTTCTAGGAGCAAGTTCTTCTGTTCTCTGTCTGGTTACTTGGGCCAGCTGTCCCCCTCCTTCTCAGTTCTTTTGTGGAGTTGCTTTTGTCCCGAGGATCAATCCTTGGATATTTTGTTTTACTGGCCACGGGCCCCGTGCCAGGAACCTACCAAGACTTTACCTGTATAAACTCACTTAACTGTACAATGACCCTCTGAGGCAGGTAGAACAAATAACTCTATTTCACAGATAGGAGAATAAGGCTGATAAACATGAATGCTCGCCCTAGGCTCTGCCTGTAAGACAAAGGCAGGATTAAAATGGGTGGTCTTTTTTTACTATTTCCAGAAAGTTGGAAGATATTAAAAAAGGCTGGGGGTATTTTTTTTTTTTGTCAAAATGCTTTAAGCTGGGCATGGCGGCACACCCCTTTAATTCCAGAACTCAGGGAGGCAGAGGCTGGAGGATTGCCATGAGTTCGAGGCTAGTTTGGGAATACAGAGTGAATTCCAGATCAGCCTGGGCAAGAGTGAGAACCTTCCTCGAAAAACCACTTTGACCAAACTTTAAAAGGGGAAGGTGGGAGGGGATTACAATCATGGTATGTTGTTTATATTTATGGAAGTTGTCAATAAAAAGTTTAAAAAATTTTTAAGGCTGAGGAGATGGTTCAGTGGACAAAACACTTGCTACACAGCATGAGGACTTCAGTTGGGGTCCCCAGGACCCATGGACAATACCAGGCCAGCCAGGCAAGGCAAAATGCAGAGCCCCCATAAAATAGTACAGAGTGATCTCAACATCTGGTCTACACACACACATGCCCACACACTGTCCTGCTGCTCTTGTCCACCTGATGTTGGCAGGAGGTGATGTCCAGCCTCTGCTCATGCCACATTTTCCCCTGCCATCATGGAGCTTCCCACCAAGTCTATAAACTGAAATGAACTCTTTCCTTCTACAAACTGCTTTGGTCAGGTGATTTCTTCCAGCAAAGCAAACTGAACTGCAACAGTAAAATCAGTACTGAGACGTGGGTTTGTTGCTGCCAGAAGCCCGTTTGTGTGGCTTTTGGCCTTTTGGGACTGATTTGAGGGAGGAATATGGAAGGATTTGAAACCTTGGCATAAGAAACATCTTGTAGTGTTCTAATCTTGAATCTTGAATCTTGATGGATTCTGGCAGGAACTGTAAGACCTGAATGCAGTGACAATTATGGACTGTGAGGATTGGCTTACGAGGGTAAGAAGGAACTTTGTCGGGACTGTGACAGAAGTGGTTTGTGTGAGAGGCTTACGTCTTCTGCCTGCCTGTGTCCTGAGAACCTGTGCAGGGTTGCTTTATCTACAAATGGACTGGTGTGAGCAGATGGAGATGGCGCAGAAAGAAATGAAATCTCTGGGCTGAAGCAGCTGCCCATTCAATTGCAATCGTTTGAGAGGTGACAGCCATTAAGATTGGGCCAGGTGATCTGCATTGGGACAGCAGGAAGAATGCGGACTCTTGGAAGTAAGAGGCCTGAATCCTGAAGGAGGTTTCCTGCTCTTCAAAATTGGATTTATTTTCCCCTGGATTAACAAGTTGGTAGCTCACTCAGTGCTTTGGAGTAAAACAAATGCAGGAAGAGAGGGTCATTGAATTTGCAGCACAATTTTGTTTTTTAGAAATGGCCATGGGTAGTGTGAAGCAGGCTTCTTGGAGGCCTGATGAGGATGAAGCATGGGCTGCAGTGGAGACCCATGCATTTTTTAAAATGCCCAGGTCTATGAGATGACCACCAATGAGAGCTGCTGGCCTGTTCCCCAGGCTGTGAGGAACCCAGCTGGAAGCCTAGAGTTGGAACTCCAGAGACTCGTCACTGGGTAAAATTATCAGACTTGGAGACTTGTCACTCGTTAGAGTTGTTAGACTTGGAGTTAAAGAATTTGATGTTTGCCCTGTTTGCTTTAAATGTTGTCTTGGTTCAGTCTTTCTTTGCTATGCACAATGCAGTCTTTTGCAGTGTGAAAGTTTAGTCTGTGCCATTATGTCTGTTTGTATTATGGCTCCGTTAAGAGACCTTCGACTCTTGGATCTAATGGGGATATTTGAGCAGCATTGGGATTGATAAAAACTATAGAGACTTTTAATTGGACTGAATGCATTGAACTTTACATACGCGTGGTTATTAGTTTATAGGGGCCAAGGGCAGAATGTGGTGGTTTGATTCAAGTGTCCCTGTAAACTTATGTGTTCTGAATGATTGATCCCCAGCTGATGGCCATTTGGGTATTGGAACCTTGTTGGAGGTGTATTATTGGGGGTGGGCTTATGGGGGTTATAGCCACCTTCCCCTTGCCAGTGTTTGGCATACCTTCCTGCTGCTGTTGTCCATCTGATGTGGGCCAGGAGACGACGTCCACCCTCTGCTCCTGCCATGCTTTCGCCTGCCATCTTGGAATTTCCCCTCAACTCTGTAGACCAATATAAACTCTTTTTTTTTTCACCAGCTACTTTTGGTCAGGTGCTTTGTGTCAGCAACAAGACGTCAACCACAATGAGCAACAGACTCAGTAGGACTGGTCCTTATGACCCTAGAGCTATATGGGATTTAAGGCTTTTAGACTCAGTGACTTCTGGTCACCTCTCTCTCTCCCTTTCTCTCCCTCTTCCCCTCTCTGGTTCTGTGCCACCAGCCCAAAAGACCTGAGTGTTGTGGTGGGGACCAATGACTTAACCAGCCCGTCTATGCACATAAAGGAGGTCACCAGCATAGTGCTACACAAGGATTTCGAAAGGCTCAGCATGGACAATGATATTGCCTTGCTGCTGCTTGATTCGCCCATCAAGTTCAGTGACTTGGAAGTGCCCATCTGCATGCCCCCCAAGACCAGCCCTTCCAACTGGCATGAATGCTGGGTGGCAGGATGGGGCCTGACCAACTCAGGTATGTGACTGCCCAGGACCTTGGGAGAGCTACTGGGGCAAGAGCTATGGGTTCTGGAGAAGGCAGGGGTGGGGAACAGAACAGGGGAGCTGAGGGAGGGAGAAGGCCTTTCACAGGGGGTGATCCCTATACACCGGGACTCACAAGGGGCCTCTTCTCAGTCCCTTGCCAAGGAAGCCTGTCCCTAGACCCTTTCGGATGGACTTGGAATCCCAGCTGTTCCTAGAAATGAACCTGTTATCTGTTAGGTTGTTACTTCGTCAACACAGGAGAAAGTGGATAGAACAAGATGGTGGAAGGAAATCCCCACTGGACTGTCCCCAAAGAAAACTCAGCCAAAGCAAACCAGTAGGAGAGCGATGGGAACCACACCACATGCTTAAGGCTGGCTGAACCTTTGGCACTGATGTGAGCTGGGCCTGGAAGTTGGAGGCAGTTCAGCAGCTTAGCAGAGGGAGACAGGCTCCAGGCAGTATTCAGAAGTTAGAAAAAGGAAGAAGCGGAGAGACGAGGGCTCTAGGATGGAATCACTCTGGAAGGGAAGGAATTCTGAAATCTCTGCGTGGGCAGAGCTCATGAGAAGTCCGGGAGGATTCTTAACCCTGGAGGCCCAGGCAGCCATCTCCTGCTACTTCTCTGTTGCTGTGACAAAAATACTTTTCAGAAGCAACTCATGAGAAGAAAGATTGATGTTAGCTTCCAGTTTCTGGGGGATTTGGGTCCATTACAGTAGGGAAAGTCTGACAGAGCAGCTTGCAACCATGGGGGTGGGAACGTGAGGCCAGGCATTACCTTCAAAGACCCATCCCAGTGGTCTACTTCTTCCCTCTAGGCCCCACCTCCTAAAGGTTCCAGAGCCTCCCCAAAATTGTGCCACCCACTGGGAAACCACAAGCCTGTGGAGGGCTTCTCGGACACAACCCATTAACTCCTCCTAAAGATCCAGCCAACCCACCGGTGCTGGAAGACCTAATAACTTTTCACCAGGTTACAGATAGCTTTGCGCTGGGGGTGAGAAGGAGTGCTCCCAGGGTACATGGTGGTGACAGGTTGTCATGGTTTGATCCAGGTGTCCCCCACAAACAATTGAATGTGTTCTGATCGATCCTCAGCTGATGGCAATTCGGGAATTAGAACCTCATTAGAGCTGTGTTGTTGGGGGTGGGCTTATGGGGTTATAAACCAGCTTCCCCTTGCCAGTGTTTGGCACACCTTCCTGCCGCTGTTTGCAGTGCTGTGGCAGAGGAGATGTCCAGCCCTCTGCTCATGCCATCGTTTCCCCTGCCTGGATGGAGTCTCCCCTCGAGTCCGTAAGCCTAATAAACCCATTCCTCCACTAGCCACTTTTATTTGGGTTCTTTTTGCGCAGCAACAAGAAAGCTGACTGCAACACAGGTAAACAGAGTGGAGAGTCAGGGCTTACTGAGAAATATTCATTGGCAGGCTCCCTGGGGAAACTGAGTCCGGGGGCTTAGTGGGTTCAAGCTGAAGATGACTAAGGCTTCAAGGAGCCTTAAGCCATAAGCGGTGTTGTTTGTAAAGCTTGATTGGTGATGGATGAGTGCCGGGCATGAATGAGCCGAAGGCAGTGGAGCTATGAGACACTGGGGCAGAGGGGCTGGGGTACCCGGGGTTCTCTGAGCCACAGCCAGCTACGGTGGCCTCACGGAGACCCGATGACTTGTCTTGTGTGCTTTCTCTCTGTGCCAGGTGACAAAAACTCTAGGAAAAATGACCTGATGAAGGCTCCCATGATCATCACAGATTGGGAAGAATGTTCAAAAGTGTTTCCAAAACTTACCAAAAATATGCTGTGTGCCGGCTATGAAAATGAAAGCTATGATGCCTGCCAGGTAATGTGGTGAGGGAGGGACGCAGCCCTCCCTCCACTTGTGGGCCCTGACCTCATAGGTGCTCCCCTCCCCTGGGAGATGATCCAGGGAGGGTTTTTCGGCCATGGGAATGAGGTGCTGGGACGTGGAGCCTCTGGGTGAAGGTCTGTGCCTGGCATCCTTGCTGCCTACCCGGGAGTCTTCAGGCAGCAGGAGTTAGTCCTGGTCTTTAGGAAGATGGCGTACATAGGGTTCCTTGCCTGGCCCATAGCTGAGATTTCTTAAAATCCAAAAGTCACGGAAGAGTTGAGACCTGTACAAGAGGCTGTTTTTTCCACTTCGCCAGCTGTATTGAGCATCATATCAGTTACTTTCTCATTTCCGGGACACAACACCCGACCGGAAGCAGCTTAAAGAAGGATAGGCTTACTTTTGGCTTACAGTTCTAGAAGGCGGAGTCCATCATGGTGGAAAAGCATGGTAGGAAGTTGGCACGGTCACGTCAGCAGGGAGGAAGCAGGAGCTCAGCAGGTGGGGCTGGGCTGTGGCATCTCAAGGCCTGTCCCCAGGGTCACCTCCTAGAGGGTCCACAATCCTCCCAAACAGTGCCACCAACTGGGGCAGCTGTTTTTATATCTAGAAACTAACACGCAGGCCCTGGGAGTCTGAGTGAGCCTGGCTTCTTTGTCCGAGGAGGCCCACGGCCCTCCGGTCAGCGGGTGGGTCCACAGCCATAATACACTGGATGATGAGGGTTGTTCTCATTGAATCAGACTTGTCTCGTAGGGTTTCTTATAAAATGGAACACAAATTTCTTTAAAAGAGAAACATTTTTGGTTGATGGCTAGAACAAGAGGGGTTGGGTGGGATTTGGAGGTCAGCTTCCTCTGGCTCCAAGGATGAGTAACAGGATTTGTGATTTAAAACTCAGAGGTGTTCTATCCACAGAGGACTGGCCTCTCAGCTCACAGAAAGCTTTGTGTCTAGTCATTACCCAAACGAGTTATGGGAACCGAGGTTTGCAAGAATAAAGTGTTTGCCCAAAGACAGTTCTCACTCTGCTGTTCAGGGAAATAAATAACCAAGGTGACATTTTAAAAACATTGTGAGAACATTCATGCCTCTCTGGAGGATGCAGTCTTGTAACAAATGCCTTCAGGGAAAGCTATCCGAGTGGAAACTCTGCCCTATCACCAAATCAGCCAGCGTTTCAGAAAGAACCCAAGAACATACACACCACAGAGATGCGAGAGGCAGTGTTTGGAACCGGGAAAGAAAGGTCATTTTGGTTTGGGCTGAGCTTACGGGGTATCCTTAAATAGCTGAGACCCCTCTAGGTGACTTGAGAGCTAGGCGGTTCTCCTCTCTGTCTCCCTTCTCGCTGTAGGTATAGTGGGATCATAGATACCTACCACGGTGTCTGGATCTGAACTCGGGCTCAGAGGCTGGACAGCAAATGCTTATTTATTCACTGAGCCAGCTCCGCAGACCCCTCCCTTCCACCGTTTGTTCACACTTCTGTCTGGCCCAACAGAAATTCAATTCGCTGGAGCTTCGATGTCCCCTCTAGAGGAGGAGGGCTTGGTCCCCAAGGCTTGTCCAACCTTTGTTTTCCAAGAATGTCTGCACATCTCCCAGCCTTGAGCTATTTAGACTCACAGGGATGGGCCTGGGGAGAAACAGCCAAGGTGTGAACACTGCGCTTCACACACCCTGGTCAAGAGCTAGGAATCCTCCTCCCTGGGAGACTTTCTGCTTCCATCACTTGGTGGGATCACGGGAAGGGTGGTCACTGCTCCCCCAAAGAAACCAGCTTTGTGCTCAAGATGGAAGGCATGGACTTCCAGCTCTGGCCAAGCCTCTGTGTGCCCTCACCAAAGTGCTGCTCTCTCTCTCTCTCTCTCTCTCTCTCTGGAGGCACATGTTTCTTTGATTAAGAGGATGAAAGGAAGCCCTATGTATATATGATGGGCAGTAGGGACTTGGCACGTGTTCTGTATGTCATTGGTTTAACCAGTGGAGGGACCACACCTTCAGGAACGCTGAGTTAAGGTGCCTGAGTGAACACACACCAAAGAAAGAAAGAGAAACATCATCCTCTCCAGGCTTCTGGAAGAATACTGGAGGCTGGCTTATAACCCTGGTGTGACTGTCATTCCTCCTTTGTCTTTTCTTTCTGTGTGTGTGGCGTATATGACAGGATGTGTGCATATATGGTGGATGCACACTGTGGCAGACGTGTGTGTCCCAGCAGAGGTCAGCAGATGTGCACACGTGTCCTCTATCGTTTTCTGATTTATGTTCTTGAGGCCGAGTCTCTCACTGAGCCTAGAGGGGCCATTTTCTGCCAGCCTGGCTAAAGCGCAAATGCAGCAATTCTTTGGTCTCGGCCACCCATCGGACTAGAGTGACAGGCACGAGTGGCCACACCTGGCTCATTCCGTGGTGTTGGAGATTGACCTCTGGCTGTGTAATCGCCTCTCCCACCCCCACACCTCCCTTTGTCTCCTGCCTTTCCAGAGCCCCTCTCTTGAGAGGGCCCACACCACTGGCTGCTCTTCTTCCCTCTGCTTGTCCGCCTGCTGCCTTCTCTTAAGTTCTTTCCCATCAAGTTCTACTTCCTGTCTTGGGTTCGGTCCCATCCCTGACACGAGCCACTTTCCAATACTCCTGCCTGGAAGGGATGGGCTCTGGTCAGTGGTCGCCATGTTTCCTTAGCCTGGAGTAGGGGGATCGATGAACCCCATGAGTGAGCTGTGCCCAGCCTCAATGGGCAGTTTAGGGTGGACTTGCAACTGAACTGTATTCTCTGCCCACAGGGGGACAGTGGGGGACCTCTTGTCTGCACCACAGGGCCTGGCAGTAAGTGGTACCAGGTGGGCATTATCAGCTGGGGCAGGAGCTGCGGACTGAAATACACCCCAGGAATATACACTGTATTGGCGAACTACGCCCTCTGGATGGAAAAAGTGACCCAGATGGAGGGGAGGCCCTTGGGTGCTGAGGTGAAGACTCCGAAGGCCTCCCAGGCCTGCAAATGCCCAGTCCCCAGCAGCCTCCTATGCCGGCTCCTGCTCTGCCTTCTATCCTGTGTGCTGCTCCAATCCTTCTCCAGCTGGGAATAAAAGAGCAACGGTCCTAGCCTCTGATCACAGGTGGCATGGGAGGGGTGTGTGGTAGTCAACTTACTCTGTTGCTGCGCAGAAAGAACCCAAGCAAAAGCGGCTTGTGGAGGAATGGGTTTATTTGGCTTACGGACTCCAGAGGAGACTCCATCTTGGCAGGGATAACGATGGCCTGAGCAGAGGGGTGGACATCACCTCCGCCACAGCACTGGAAATAGTGACAGGAAGGTGTGCCAAACACTGGCAAGGGGAAGCTGGCTTAGAGACGGGTTATAACACGCCTAACAACACAGCTCCATCGAGGTTGCAAAACCCAAACTGCCATCAGCTGGGGATCGATCATTCAGAACACATTCCTTTGTTTGGGGGGGACGCCTGGATCAAACCATGACAGTGTGCCAGGGGGCTGCCTGCAGATCAGAGCATGGGACCGAGAGCTGGAGCTGAGAACAGGAGGAGGAGGACTCAGAAGTCCAGCCAGAGCCTTGCTTCAGTGCCTGGGCAGCGCCTTCTCTAATTCAGATGCAGCAGCTGACAGACACTCTTGGTGGCTCACTCTTGGTCACCTCGTTCAAGGTTCACGACAATGTTTGGCAGGAGGAGCGGTCCCAGCGGTCACTTGATCTCCTGTTTGAAGTCCCTTCCCATCTATGACTCGGAGACAGCAGGGCAGACTGTCTCTGAAATTCACTGCTTAGGAGAGGATATAGGAACACAGGGAAGCACAGACCTTCACGTGTGGGAATGATACATCCAGGGTTAGGATGAGTGGAACTAGGTAGGTGGAGACCTGAGAACACCTTAGGGACCCTGTTGTGGTCAACTTTCTAGTTGCTGCGCAGAAAGAACCCAAGTAAAAGCGGTTTGTGGAGGAATGGGTTTATTTGGCTTACGGACTCGAGGGGAGACTCCATCCTGGCAGGGAAAACGATGGCATGAGCAGAGGGTGGACATCACCTCTGCCACAGCACTGCAAACAGCAGCAGGAAGGTGTGCCAAACTCTGGCAAGGGGAAGCTGGCTTATAACCCCCAAAAGCCCACCCCCAACAACACAGCTTCATCGAGGTTGTAAAACCCAAACTGCCATCAGCTGAGGATCGATCTATCAGAACACATTTGTTTGTGGGGGACACCTGGATCAAACCATGACAGACCCATTCAGTGGCTTGGGTTCTAGCTCAGCTGCTCAGCTGCCATTCACATCTGGATGGTTTGGCCTCCTCCAAGCACACATCAGAGTGGTTAGGGACGGCTGGCTGGCCGTGGCATACCCACCCTCTAAACACCTTTTTTATTTTTTTAAAATATTTTATTTATTCATTTTCAAGGAGAGCGAGAGAGAGAGAGAAAGAGAGAGAGAGAGAGCACCAGGTCCACCACCTTGTGGGTCTGGCATATGTGGGTCCTGGGGAATTGAACCCGGGGCCTTAGGCACTGGAGGCAAGTGCCTTAACTGCTGAGCCATCTCTCCAGCCCAACACCTTTTTTATTGCTTGGAGAGTTTTGTTTGGTGAGACAGGGTCTTGCCTATAGCTTTCAACTTCTAGAACCCTTCCTCAGCCCTGAGTGCTGGGGTTACAGGAAAGTGCCACCACCCCCAGCTCTTATGAACGCCTTTAATCATAGTGGCCTCCTTAATTATCCTGTGAATTAGGAGTCACTATGGTTCACAAGTGGCCTGGTGAGGCTGCAGTTCTGGGCCTTATCCACCAGGGGTCAGAGTGGTTCTAGAGTGTCTCCCAGCGTGGAAAGCTTAACCAGGCCTCAGGGACCAGGACTCTGCAGGAACAACAACCTGCCCTGAATCCGGGAGAGGGCGAGTTGGTCCCATGCTTGAATAAGGCTTGGAGCTTTGCAGGCATTTACTTGGACGCCAATGGCTGGCCCTCTGATACCACAGGCACAGTTACAGATGATAGGCAAGGTGCTGCGTCCTCACAGCCCAGAGGGTCCCCTCTGTCACTACGAGGACACAGCTTCTGGAGGGAGGAACACTGCTTTGACAGCACTTCCAGACCCAGTGTCTGGCTTTGCGACTCTTAGGCCTCTTTCCCCCTGACATCACGCCTGTTCTCATTGTGAAAATGTCTCAGACCAATGACGAGGAGACGGGTACGATGCGTAGGGCCTGGAAGGAGCAAGACAGACCCTCTCTGCGGTTCTCTCAAGCACAGCTTTCTTCCTGCAATATGGAGGGCATGACTTCTTCCAGCATGGCTCCTGCTTCGTAGCACTGAACTCATAGCATTGAAGTCACCCCTCAGCACCTCAGACGCCCGAAGGTCCATTGTCCTACAGAGGGTCACTAGGTCAGACTCATAGCACAAGGCTGCTTGCAAAGGCTTCTGGTCAGCGGGCAGCCTGGGCTTGCATGGCGGCTCGGCTTCCCACCACTTGGTGGCAGTCACCAGCAGTAGTTGTACGTGGGGGGGATTTTTTTTCAATTCCTTGCACATTTTTTTTCTTCAGAAAGGTCTTGGTATGTAGCTCAGGCTGGCCCTGACCTTGCCTGCCGCCTGCCTCGGCCTCCCAAAGGCGGGGAGTATACCGGCCATGCCCCAGACACCTGCTATGTTTTAAACACTGAGGATGGTTGACATCCTGGGACTTCCAGGAGCTGTGCAGCCTTCAAAACCTCCAGCTGGCACCCTTTGCTGGGCACTCCTGAGACAGGACTTCCTGTGGTTTTTCCCCCCACCTGCCCCTCACCTGTCTGCCTACCTCACGGGAGCATTTGATGAGGACATTTTCATCTAAATCCTCGAGACCTGGGACCTGTCATCAGAGCTTCTGATGCATGTGCTTCCCTAGAAGGAGTTTTCCATGCGGTGTGTGTGTCTACTTCTAAAGGAGACCTGCGTGTGCGTGTGTGAACACGTATCTGTATGGGGACGGCCTGGCGAAGAGCGTGTCCTCAGTCAGCCTGCCTCTGTCACACTCAAATGACACACAAAAAAAATTATTTCCACTAAGACCTTTTCCTGCCCCCAACCTGCCACCTTTAAGGTCCCTGTCACTTGCCACCACTTGTCATGTCTATTTCAGATCTGCTCACACAGTCCTGAAAGTGGGGACTTGGATCCAAGCCCCCGTCCTTCTGGGAGGGCAGTGGAAGGATATCCTCTAAAAGGCATCTGTGTTCAACAAGCTGTAAAGGTCGTGCCTTGTAGCTGAAGGTCAAAAGACGCAGGAAGCAATTAGACCCTCAGGACTTCTCACCGAGCCCACCAGCTGCTTTTCCGTACAAGGTGGAAAGAACCTTGACTTTAAGACACGCACACTTGTTCCCACTGCATCGAGTCTGTTAGTGTGAAGTACGGTTGCCGCTGGAAACAAGAGGATGAATGGCAGTTTGTCTGTCTGTCTGTCTGTCTGTCTGTCCGTCCGTCCGTCCGTCCGTCCGTCCGTCCGTCCATCCGTCTGTCTTAGGGAGATGGACTCCTACCAAATAGTAGACCTGAGAGAGCTGTCTGGTGGGAGGCAGGAACTGAGGGCCATGTGTCCGTGACTGTATCTGGGGTACCTCATTCCACAGAGGGGCCTCACTTTCTCCAAATGCTGGCTGCTGAGCCAGGTGACAGCCACAGGGAACAGTGTCATCTCATCTGTACTGGCCAGAGGGCTCTCCATGTCGGGAGAAGCCCACTCACCCATTCTTCTATTTCCTGTCTTCTTTTGTGACCCGCTGTCCTCACCACAAAGCATCGTGTAAAATGCTGGTGGCGCATGTCCGTAACCCTGTGCTGGGGGAGTGAAGACAGCCAGCTCTCTGGGGCTGGCCAGCGAGTCTGTGAGCTCCAGGTTCTGAGAGAGACCCTCTCTGGAAGAATAATGTTGAGAGTGACCGAGGAAGATGCCCAACGTCAACCTCATGCCTTCCCTCGGATGCACACACGTGTACATGAACAGCCCCACTCGTGTGCGAGCCCATCTGCCCACGGGAGATGAACGTGCATATACATGTGTACACCACACGCACTTATACAGACAACAGAAACCAGATGGACATACCTTTTGGAATGACTTGTGGAGGAAAAAAGGAAGCCCTGTATGAATGTAACTTAGCATAATAATTGTGGAAAACAAGATGGAGATACCTCAAGAAGGTCTTTTGTAAATGGGCTGGAGCTTTAGCTCAGTGGTAGAGCACTTATCCAGCATGTCCAGGCCCTGGCTGGTATGAAGCCCAGCACGGAGGGCAAGGAGAACTGTCATACGCCTCGACTCAGTGATCCCCAGAGCAGGGGCTGCACCCCTCATTCCCTCTGCCTCCACCCTCCAAGGGACACAGACCTTCTCCACCGGGGCTTTTGCAGAATGGATGCCTGGACCCACTTGGACAGACACCAGGGGATGGCTTTGTCCTGGTCTCTGGCAAGCTGGTCTTGGTCACCCTGCTGATCCGTCCCTCCCTGAGATTTGCTGGTCTCCCCAAAATCCCACTACTGCCCGGTCTGCTTGCATGTCACCCTCCACTCCTGGCCTTGGGGGTGCTAGCCAAAAGCAAATGGAAAAACGGCAAACGAAGCTAGCAAAGGCTTCCCCACGCTCCTCAGAGCACACAATGGAGGCAGCTTTGAGAGAGGAAAGTCCCAGCAGGGGGACACAGGGGTCCCTTCATTGTTCTCCCCAGCCTGTGATGACAATCCCGGCCCCAGATTGCAGCCCCCTCCCCGGCAGCTCGAGCCCCTCCACTTTCCCACCTTGGGCCCTGAGAAAGAAGCCTTGAGGCAGATGTCCCTGGGTCCAGGAGTGGTTCCCACAGGGGGGAAGGAAGTGCGGGCTCACAAAAGACTGGCTTTTCCCTGAGGAAGCAGCAGAGGCTTTGCAAGGGGACAGACTGCCCAAGGATGCGGGACAGGGGAGGCTGGGGCCCATGGGACAGCCCTGGAAGAGGAGCTGGTATTGTGAGTACTTGTTGACAGGGGACGGGGGCCTGACCTTGCCACTGGTCAACAGGCTGGAGGTCCCCCCTCCCCATGTATTGTTGTCAAGCAGGCCCATTCATAATTTTATTTGGGGGTAGTTTGGCTTCCAGCCCTGCCCCCAACTGGCTCACTTTCAGCATTGTAACCCGGATAAAAGGCAAGATATCCTTCCCCTTTCCTGTAACCAGCTTCCTATACTGCCTGTTAACCCTTGGAAGAACCGGGGGGAAATGAGAGCCCCCCCAACAATGGGCAACAGGCCAGAAACCCAGAGCCCCATCTTCCCAGAATTGGCTGGGGACAGGAGCACAGGGTTTCATTTCAAGAGGGCCTGAGGGTCATGGTTTAGACGCTGGGATGCTGGGATGTGTGAGGTGCAGAGAGAGAGGAAGGAGTGTCCACACAGAGGTTGCCAGCATACGAAGGTCTGTGGTTCTCTGGAAAGCCTGGTGATTGAGTGGACCAGGCAGGCCAGGACCAGGGAAGAGCAGGGCCCAGGATGGGGCTCCTGAGCCATTGGAGCCTTTGTTTTTAGAAATAGACACGGGTGTGAGTCTACACGAGTGTCTGTATGCATGCTGGGTGTGTGTGCGTGTGCGTGGGCTTGGTTACACTCGTGTGCATGGGCAGGTGTGCAGGTGCACACACATGTCTGGATGTGTACACATGTGTGTAGATATTGGTATGTACACACATGTATTAATATGTGTGCATTGTACATGTGTCTTCATGCACATTGGGCATGTGTGTGTGCCTAGGTGTGTTTATGTGTATAGACGTGTGTATGTCCACACACCTGTGTCTCCACACATGTTGGGCGCGCTGGCATGCGTCTGGCTCTGTGCATGTGTATTCATGGATATGCATGGGGGTGCCCAAACATGCATCTGCTTGGATGCAGGACATGTTTGCACATGCTTGAGTGTGCACTGTGTGTGCCTATGCATGTATTCTGGCTCTATGCTATCCTGTGCAGCGAGGGACTGAGCGCTGGATGAGGTGAGGAAAGAGCCTGGGCAAGTAGGACTCACTGAAAATTATTTGCCCAAAGATGCAGCTCCGGCACCCCAAGCATCAGGCACCCCAGGAATCAGGGCAGCCCAAGTATCAGACACCCAATGCATCAGGCACCCCAAGTATCAGGTACCCTAAGCATCAGGTACCCCAGCATCAGGCACCCCAAGATCCAGGCACCCCAAGCACCAGACACCCCAAGCACCAGGCACCCCAAGTATCAGGTACCCCAAGCACCAGGCACCCCAAGATCCAGGCACCCCAAGCACCAGGCACCCCAAGTATCAGGTACCCCAAGCATCTGGCACCCCAAGATCCAGGCACCCCAAGCACCAGGCACCCCAAGCACCAGGTACCCCAAGTATCAGGTACCCCAAGCACCAGGCACCCCAAGCATGTACTAACAACCCATCCCTCCTCCAAGCTTTCTTAGGCTTATGGCTGGCTAGTTGTTTTAATCCCCTTACTCCATCATGACAGGGACTTTCAGGAAACAGCTATTTTCAGAAGGGACATGGTAGTTCCTCCCCAGCGCCAGGGCATCCCCAAGCCCTCCATGCTGTTCTCACGGTGCCACGCTGTTCCTGTCATGCAGCTGCCTGGGAACTTGGCTCAGTCACTTGGTATTGTGTGACTCATCTGGGTGAACCTCCCTGGACCCCAATATCCTCGGATATGGAGTGAGACCAGGGATAGCCACGGAGGGCTCTCCCGATGCTCGGTGAGATACCAGGACTGATAGCTCATCATAGGTATGTTGTCCCCTTTCAGACAGGACGAGAGGCCAGCCCAGAGCAGGGACAGATGCACAGGACGAGGAGATGCTGTCTCCCCTCACCCCTGTCTGGAGCCAGATTTCTTTGTTCCGCTGTGCCTCCCAGACCCCTTGAGGACGCTGGGTTGCCTTGTCTTACTGTCTCTCTCTTTTCACATCCAGTGACTCCAGCTCATAGCTGAGAAGGCAAAACGGGTGACCTGGACCCTTTTCAGAACCCATGGGGGGGGGCGAGGGTCCACAGCCTCACAACACCTCCCTCCCCTGAGAGGTGCTGACAGGAGCTGGGGGGACCCCCTCATCCTCTCCTCCAGGCCCTCCCTGGGGATTGAGGCCAGGGAACATGATGGCAAACAGTTCTCCATCTTTCAGGTTCACGGCTCAGGGGCCTGTGACCTCAGCCACAGGTCCTGAGTCACAGGACACAAAGAGCAAGAAGGGTCCATCACACCTGTCACTGCTGTCTGGGGTGAGGGACAGGACGGGGGTCCGGCTTTCCCTCACACCACTGCTCATGCCTGTCACTGCTGCCAGGGGTCCAGCTTGGGGTCGCATAGTCTCCATTCTTGGGCTGGAACTCAGAAAGCCATGGAGCCAGGATCTAGCAAGACCCTGGCAAGGCCAGGCCCTGCCAGGAAGGACAGGAGAGAAGAGCTTATCAAGCACAAGGCATGGAGGCCCAGACCAAGTGATGGATAGCTTTTGCTTGTCAGGTCTTCCCCAGGTTTTGGGCTGAGCATGGCCAAGCTCTCTCCTAGCTGAATTTCAGGCAGGCTCCTCTGTGCCGGCTTCCCGCCTGGGGATCCTTCTTAGGGTGGCCAGTTTAGTTTTTGTTGTTGTCGTTGTTTTTCAAGGTAGGGTCTCGCTCTAGCCCAAGCTGACCTGGAATTCACTCTGTAGTCTTAGGGTGGCCTTGAACTCACGGCGATCCTCCTACTTCTGCCTCCCGAGTGCTGGGATTAAAGGCGTGCACCACCACACCCGGCAACTGTTTTTATTTTTTTGGATTTTCAAGGTAGAGTGTCTCTAGCCCAGGCTGACCTGGAATTCACTATGTAATCTCAGGGTGGCCTTGAACCCACAACAATCCTCCCACCTCTGCCTCCTGAGGGCTGGGAAGTCATAGACTTTTTTTTGTTGTTGTTGTTTTTGTTTTTCAAGGTAGGGTCTCGCTCAAGCCCAAGCTGACCTGGAATTCACTCTGTAGTCTCAGGGTGGCCTTGAACTCATGGTGATCCTCCTACCTCTGCCTCCCCGAGTGCTGGGATTAAAGGCATGAGCCACCATGCCTGGCTCCAGTCTAGTTTTGTTCAGAATCTGGCTAGGTTAGCCCACAGGAGGCAATCTCCCCACACTTTGGGTGGGTCCAGCCTCCATAGGTGATCACACTCTTCGCCCCACCACTCTATGCCCTCCAGCCACCACCCCATCTGCTCATGGCTATATCCAGCCTACTCTTGTCCTTGAATTAAGCGTGATCTCTCTTTCTTACAGTGACAGCCTTCACACTTGTTGGAATAATCCTGGGTAACCTTCTGTCCCGTTTTGACAGGTATCAGAGCAACATTTCTGTAAAGAGAAGCAGCTTATGGAGGAAGGGGTTTATTTCAAGTTTACCGGGTTTTTAAAAAATATTTTATTTATTTATATATTTGAGAGTGAGAAAGAGCCAGAGCGAGCGAGAGAGCGAGAATGGGCTTAGGAGGGCCTCCAGCCAGTGCACAGGAACTCCAGACCATGCAGACTGCACCATCTTGCGCATCTGGCTTCACACGGGCACTGGGGAATAGAACTCGGACCCTCCTGCTTTGCAGGCAACTGCCCTAGCCGCTGAGCCATCTCTCCAGCCCCGGATCTAAGTTTACCGTTTTGAGGGGAGGTTTCATCATGGTGGGAATGGTGTGGCATAAGCAAAGAGCCAGGCATCACGTCTTCATATGAGCAGAGAGGAAGCAGCAAGAGCCAGCTGAGTGTAGCGAATGGGACCATAAAGCAGAGGCCTTCCCCTAGGGACCACACCTCCTCCAGCAAGGCCCCGCCTCCGGAAGACTGCAGGAGCTTCCCAAAACAATGCTGCCAGCCGGAAATGATGGAAATGATGGATGAGGGTTAATTGCAATCACACAAGGCTGGGAGAGGGGACACGGTTTACATTCAGACCACCACAGAGATCAAACAAAAACTCAGGGACAACCTGCTCTGTTTGGGAGCTCTGTAGCACCTCCCTCAGTCAGGACACCAGGGCAGGTGGCAGATGAGGCTGCCAGAGGACACCCTGTGGGGAGATTAGTCGGGGACATGGACAGACGTCTCAGCAGCAGGCTTTGGAGAAAGCTCGGTAAAATGTTGGCCTTGTAAGCTTGAGGACCTGATCTCCAGAAGCCCCGTAAAAATACCAGTATGGTGCCAGGTGTCCATAACCCCAGCCCTGAGGAGGCAGAGCAAGGATCCCTGGAGCTCACTGGCCAGCCTGTCTAGCCTAGCTGGTGAGCTGTTGGTCAGTGGAGACCTTTGCCCAAAGAGGTAGGTGGTATTCCTGAGGAACAACACCCGAGGTTGTCCTCTGGTTCACACACACACACACACACACACACACACACACACACACACACACACATGGACCTACACATGTGTACCACACACACGTGAACACACACACACATGGACCTGCACATGTGTACACACACATATGAACACACACACACACATGGACCTGCACATGTGTATGCACACACATTTGAACAGACACACACACATGGACCTACACATGTGTACCCACCTACACATGAGCACACACACACACACACACACATGGACCTGCACATGTGTACACACACATATGAACACACACACGCAAACATGGACCTGCACATGTGTACGCACACACATATGAACACACATGTGAACACACATGTGTACACACACATATGGACCTGCACATGTGTACCCACGCACATATGAACACACGCACATCTCAGCAGCTCTGGACACTGGCCCTGGGTCTGACTGACCTGAGCTTGTGACTACCCTCAGCCTGAAGGTCACCTATGGTCAAGGTGAGCCGACTCAGGGCAGCCTTGACCTCTGGAGCTCTGCTGGCTCCATACGGAGGGAGACCCTGTCTGGTCTCCCATCTCCAAGTAGAAGGCCTTCTCCATGGGCCTCCTGTGAGTTCACATGGGGGGACTTGGAGACCCGGAGGATCTGGCCCCCACCTCCAGCTGACAGCTGGGAAGCGTGTCTCACCTCACACCAACTTACAAGGTGTGGGTCAAGCCGGGGTTGGACTCTGAAGGCTGGGGTCTCAGAAGATCCCCGTGAAAAAATTGTTTCACGGTTATTTTTTGAGTTGCAAGAACACCATCTTCTACAGCTTTCATTGTGGGAGAAGGAAAAAATAAGAAGCCGGGGTTCAGACAGGAATGCAATTTTAAAAATAAGTCTTGGGGCCAACGCGTTTCAGGACTGCCCCGTGGGGATCTTAGGCCCATAACTTGGGAGCACAATGGCTTTTCTTGTTATGAATGAGTGTGAAGTGCCAGCAGAGGAAATAGGAAGCCCCCAATGCAGGCTGAATGGACCTGTGACCAGGGATAATAAAAGTTGTCCTGGATTTCCGTTACCACCAGGTGCTTCCGCCTGGACTTCCATTCATTCAGGCTGGGGATGGCCCCTCCTGCCCACCCTTCCCCACCAACCCCAGCCCCTTGCTCAGTGCCCCTGATCTCACCCCTACCACCTAGAGTCCATTCAAGCCTGGGCTCCTGGGCCTCTGAGATGAACATGGTCCCCAAGGCCCTCGGGTCCCTCATCTGGAGAATTTGTTCTAGAACATAGGAAAGAAGAACCAGCAGGGGGAAATGGGAGGCCTCTGATGACAAGACCCCCAGAAGGTCTGCCGTTCTCTCGGTTTTCATAGGGGAAGCTCCTGAGAGGGCACAGAGATGCAACTGGAGATGAGACACCACAGCTGAGTGACAGAGACGCCAGGCCAGGAGGTCTCTAGCAGCAGGGGAGGCACCTCTCTCTGAGGTGAGGAAGGCCCAGACCCATCAACGCAGGTGCACAGCTCAGTGGTCAGAATCAGGAGCCCGTAGTCCACCTCTAACTTGTCTGTGACCTCGAGTGTATCACTCACGCCACTACACCCACCTCTGGATTCCCAAAAGGTGGCAGTGGCCTGCCCACCCAGTCCTGCCTTCCATGACCCAAAACCTGAAACTGCTGGTTCTGATCAGAGGGTATGGAAGGCCTCCATCCCAAATACCCATGTGAACCAGGCCTGTCACCCAGATGAGCGAAGTTGACCTGGTGTCAAACCAGAGGGAAGGGTGGTTCATAGGTGGCCACTGTCATTGCTTCATAGAGGGTGTGGGCCACAGGACACCTACCTGCCCACAGCCAGCTGAAGCCTTCTTGTCATCAGTCGCTGGGGAAACTTCTGGAATGAAATGACAATGCTGTGTTTTCACTGCTTGATTGCTGCCTGCAAAAGGCTAAGCGTTGTCATTCTGAAACAGAAGGGTCTTAGACCACAAGTTCATGGCTGTGCGCAGGGCAGATGGTTCTGTGAGACATCACGTGACCAGTACCCAACAAGCAGCGCCTTCAGGGGAAGAAGGGTTTATACTGGTTTATGATTCGAGGGAATATAGTCCATCATGGCGAGGAAGGCGTGGTGGGCGGACTCTGTGGTCGTAAACAGAGAAAGGACAAGAAATAGGGTGGAGCTAAGAAACCTCAAGGCCCACCGCAGGAACCCACCACCTCCATTTGGCCCGACTCCAAGCCCGACCCAGGTCCCTGGGGACCAAGTGTTCAAACACATGAGCCCACAGGGTTCCTGTCACATTCAAGCACAATGGTTTACAGCACCCACTAGTTGAACCAATGAGATCCCAGGCTTCCCAGCACCGGCCCCCATCATCACCAGGGCAAGTGAAGGTCTGAGTCCGCACATAACGTCTCTTGGTTCTGTCTGTGATTTGCCCAGAAGTCAGGGTTCACTGCGAACCCGCTGGGAGCAGAGCAGGTGCCCCTCGCTCAGTCCTGGCTGTGGGCGGGCCATGCCTCTCCTAGGACATTCACTGGTTCCTGCTAGTGTGAGAACACCATCCGCGAGGATGTGCGGCTTCAGGTCCCCTTGGGCCACGGTGATAATGACATGACACTGAGGCACAGAGGATGGCTTCGGGTTGAACCCAGGGCTCTGTATTCGTCACGTTCTGCTTCTGCTTCTGCACCAGCTGAGCAGGTGGGAGGAGGCCATCCATGGTAGAGCCGAGAGCTCTGAGGCTCGGAAGTGCGTGGCTGGTCAGGGTTCTTGTAACTGATGGGCGGCTGAGAAAAGCTGGCTGGTCTGCGGGGTGCTGTCGCCAC
>PVHP010015416.1:0-37519 GCA_004024765.1 Zapus hudsonius
GATTGATGGATAGTGTGTATACACACACATATATAGGAATGCATTGAATGTGTGAATAATGCTTGTTCAATTTTAAATTAAATATGTTTCTGAAAATGCAGTGCATTCTATTGATGTATTTTATGCTTTTAAGAAGGAAACACAATTTAAAGTTGTCTAATTCATATGCTTGGATTATAGTTATAGTACACAATCATTTAGTCTTTCTCCAGGACCTTTCCCCTTGTCTTTTTTTTTTTTTAATGGAAAAAAAAAACCAGAGAAAATATAGTGAATCTTGCAAACACATTGCCATTACAATCCTTCCCACTCTGGATTTTTTTCAAATATTTTTATTTGTGTACTTGAAAAATACACACACTATGGATGTGCAAGAGCCTCTTGCTGCTGCAAATGAACTCCAGACTCATGTGCTGCTTTGCGCATCTGGTTTTACATGAGTATTATGGAATTTAATCTGGGCTGGCAGGCTTTGCAAACAAACACCTTTAACTGTTGAGCCACCTCCCCAGCTCCACACTCCAGATTTAGAACGAAATTACAAGGCCCCCTTTTGGTTGCTATTTTGGTTTTTCTTCCTACCTCCCTCAGACAATGTAATACTGTTTTGTTTTTTTCCTCCCTTGGTGTGTGTATGTGTGCATGTTCGTATTGTGTGTACGTGTGCATGGATCCTGTTGCTAGCATTACAGGTGCATGCTACTACACCTGGCTTTTATGTGGCTGCTTGGGATCCAAATGCCAGTCTTCATGCTTTTCACAGCATACTCTTTACCCACTGAGTCTAATCACCAGTCCTGTAAAATGTTTATTATTTCTCTTCTCACAAAATTTATACTGTTTATGTACATTTCTTTTTAATATAAAACTACATGCTATATCTAATTCAGATCTGCTTTATTGTATGTTCAATCTGAACTTTTGATAACAATGGCTATATAGTATTTATGGTGATTTCCCAGTACCCACATAAAGTCAGATGCACCAAGTGGTGCATGCATCTGGAGTTCCCTGGAGTGCCTATTCTCTTCTGTCTCTCTTCTGTCTCTTTCTGCAAATAAATAAATAAATAAATAAATAAATAAATAAATAAATAAATAAATAAATAAATAAATATTTTTTTAAAGTTAACAGTGAGCAGAAATCATTGTCTTCTAGGAGTCTACTTTTTACTTAGCAATTGATAGACATAACCAAATGAGATTTTGAATGTGTCAGATGCAGCTAAGTGGTGTGGAGAAAATAAGACTGCAAAGAGTGCTGGGCAAGTTCTATTCTTCTAGATTAAAAAGCCATGTGAAGGCCTCCTCTGATGGATGAAACTAAAGAGTTTTGAAAGTAGGCTATTTGGGTACTATTGGAAACAGGAAGAAATAGTGTGGCTAGAGTTAAAGATAAGTAGGAGAGGCAGGAAATGCCAGAGAGATACAGGGTTTTACAGGTTATTGAAGAATTTTCACCTTACACTAAATATGATGGTTGTCCTTGTGGGAATGAACTTCCAAAAGGCAAAGATGCTGTTGTAGGACTGGAGTGGAAATGAACAGTTCAGAGGCTATTGCAGTAAACAGTGGAGGCAATTAGACCTGAATATATTTTATAGGAACTTGTTTTACTCTTGATTAAAAATGTTTCCTGCCTTAATTATAATACTAGTTGTTGAAAATAATTTTATCTTTTCTTTGAATTAATCAGAATCAGAGGTTTCAGATATTTAAATATAGAAGATTCTTAGAATTAGTAATATAAATTTGTCTCCTGTGACTTGCAGTTTTTTTCCATAATCTGGTAGTGGTGATACATTTCAGTTAATTTTGTAAACAAATGATGAATTTTCTTGTAACAACATTTAAATACTAGGTATAAGGATAAATATACATCTCTTTGGTCTTTTAAAATTGAAATGTTAATGAAGGTAAGATGTCAGTGTAAGGCATAGGTATTAAGGGAAAGTGATGGTAATACTTCTGTAGCTATATAGCAGAGAAATCATGATTTACTAAAAGGGAACCATTTAACATTTTATGATTCTTGCAGTTATTAACTAAATAGAGTTGCCTTGTGTTAATATTATCAAAATAACTTACTCTATCTACTTGATGTTTTCAGGAGCATCATTTGCAGCGAGCTATTTCGGCACAGCAGGTATTTAGAGAAAAAAAGGAGAGTATGGTCATTCCAGTTCCTGAAGCTGAGAGCAATGTCAACTACTACAACCGCTTATACAAAGGAGAGTTTAAACAGCCCAAACAGTTCATTCATATTCAGCGTAAGTTTGCTAATTCATTGTTTTCTCTTAATTTTAATTTATTGACTACTGAAATGTTTCTAATGCTTAGAGATTTGAAGTTTTCAATTCATATGCTCTGATTAATAGAATATTAAACTTTAGTGATTAAAATCTGGGTATACTTTCATTTGAGCTTGGAGATCTCTTTGAATTTTATTACCATTTAGATCCTTTGATGTTTGTGCAGTATGGGATTTTACACAATTTAACATGCAGCTAAGAGATGACAAACTACTATACCCAAATGAGATTTATTTGTAAAAGGCCTGTGGCTGTAATGCTCAATAGTTAAGGCTGTGTCTTCAGAAATATACCCTACACTTCTCTCTTCCTTCACTTAAATTTTATAAAATTCGAATTTTGCCTCTGCGACTCTTTTCCTCTTGGTGTTACTACTTAAAATGATCAGCATCTCTGGCCGCCTTACTTTTTCAGTGTTCACCTGACTGTAATATTTTCTACCTGTATCTCCCACCCTTACCTGCTTCCAATCTGCACAAATACTGCCTGCACCAGAGTCGTCCTCCTAAATCAGTCAGATCAAATTATGCTCTTAATTAAAATCCTGCCGTTCTTTTTTGTTAAGGTTCTGCACAGGTGCTTAATGCCTCAGTATCTTGTCAGATTACCAAAAAAAAAAAGGGGGGGGGGAGATTCCAGGGCTCTACTTCGGGCATTCCTGAAGTTCTTACCTGTCTGGGTACCCCTTAGCATGCTGATTGGTGAGTCATGTTTTTTTTTTCCACAATAAGGAATGGGATTTAGGTCCTTGTGTATGCTAGGCCAGCAGTCTACCCTTCAGCTATATTTCCAACCCAACGGAGCAGATTTTAATAAAGTGATGTTGAAACAACACCAGATTGTTTTAAGATTGACTATTTTTTCATTGTTTCTAAAATGTATATCTTTTCAGTTTTTATCTTTGAAATGAGTTTGCATCTTAACTTGTATTGCCCAGAATTGAAGTCTTATTCTTCAAAAGAGAATTTGCATGTGTTCTTGAAAGGTATCAAGGGATACTACCTATCGGAGATCACTCTGAAGTCATTGCTTGTTTTACTTGCTAGTCTTGGTTTTGGTCCCTAGAGATTTTTTTTTCTTCCTTCCTCTACCTAAGGGCTACTTGAGAAATGCACAGTTCTTTCTGTCCTCTTTTCATGGCTGATTTATTTATCTTAAACAGAAAAGTATAGCTTTCACACATCTGAATATGAAGTTCAAGCATAAAGCTTTTCCTTTCTTACATTACATATAGTAATGCTGTATCTTGTAATTCATGACAGTTTAGATTTGATAGAATTCAATAATGAGGGCTGAGAGATGGCTCAGTGGTTAAGGTGCATGCCTCAGGAGTCTTAATCAACCCAGGTTTGATTCTCTAGTATCCACATAAATCAGATGTACAAAGTAGCACATGCATCTGGAGTTTGTTTGCAGTGGCTGGAGGCCCTGGCATGCACATACTCACTCAACTCACTCCCTACATCCATCCATCCATCCATCCATCCATCCATCCATCCATCCATCCATCTATCTATCTATCATCTATCTATCGTCTATCTATCATCAACCACCTATCTCTCTCCTCTCTCTGCTTGCAAATAAATATTTTACAAAAAGAATTCAATAATGAAGGGCTGGAGACATGGCCCATCAGTTAAGGAGCTTGCCTTCAAAGCATAACAACCCTGGTTTGATTCTTCAGTTTGATTCCCCAGTATCCATGTAAAGCCAGATGCAGAGTGGTTTTATGAACTCCATCTGGAGTTCATTTACAGCAGCTGGAGGCCTTGGTGTACCCATTCTCTCTCCCCCTTCCTCCCCTCCCCCCTTTCTCTCTCTGCTTGCAAATAAAAATATATTTAAAAAATTTTAAAAAATTCAATAATGATCAAGTTTTCTATAATGATTATATTTGTGATCCTTTGTGATTTGTAATCTACTTTCTTTAGCCTTATTTCCTATTATTTTCACTTCGTAATGACTATTGAAAATTACCCATATTTCACACTCCTTGCCTGTGCTATTTGCATATTCTTTGCCTTCCTATAGCTCATTTAAGACCTAATTCATTTAGGAAGTTTACTCTAACTTTTTCTCATTCTATCTCTCCTTATCACAGCATATTGCCCATTCCTTTTTGGTCTTACTTCATTGTGATTATTTGTAACCATTCTTCTCTTCTAGAATATGAACCTCTTAAGAGCAGGTATTTTATCTGGTATAACAAAGCAAAGCTTTTGGCTTTTAGGTGAATATTAACTCATTGAATTTTTTCAAATTGAGCTAAAAAGCCCTGTGAGGATAGAACCACTTCCTAGAGACTTTATTCATTGTTTGTTGTTTTTTTGTCTCACTGGGAATAGAACCAAGGGCCTTGCACATGCAAGACAAATGCCATGCCACTGAACTGAATTCCCAGCCCTTAACAGCTTTCAAGATAAATACATTTACAAATGTTATTTATGTGATTCATTTTCTCTTACATTTGTCTAGTTTGTTGGATTTGCCTTTGTATCCATGAGGAAGGAGACAGTTTTTTACAGTGAAATTGTAAACATTTCTCCCAAGCAGAATCAGTCCTTTTGTATGTTAATAACAGAGGTAAACATCAGTGCCTCTTATAGACCTGCCCTGGACAAAAGCTTTGAATGTGGGCACTGTAGCTGAAGTGGCAGAGCACTTTCTAGATAGTTGCTAATCCAGGAAGGAAAAGGGCTTCCCTTCCCAAAACATAGCCCTAAGGAAGGAATTGGGGGGATGCAAGGTAATTATATATTAAGTAATCTTGGTAGAGAGATGAAAATGTGTGAATTAAGGAGAGTGCCCCATCAGCCTATGTGTATTTTTATATGTCTGGGATTTTAAAAGGAGAGGGATAGATTGGCAGTAGCCTAAGGTAAAATCTAGCACCATGGATTGAAGATCGTGGTTAAATCAAATAGGGAGGGGCGCCTGCTGCTTGGTTTTGGCAGGGTGGTGAGGAGAGGGATAATGGGGGAGAGTAGACACATAACCAGAGTGAAGGCCACTGCTACCATCATGTACTCACCATCATGAGCGGCACCTTAGCAAAGATTGTGGAGATCGAAGCCGAGATGGCTTCAGACCCAGAAGAACACCACCTTTGGCTGTTCAAGGCTCACCTTGCTAAACTTTGAACAGAACTCATTACTCCAAAAGGTGGTCACGGTGGTGGTGGGCCAGGAGAAGGTTTTGATGTGGCCAAGACAGGTGATGCTCAAATTGGATTTGTGGGTTTTCCATCTGTGGGGAAGTCTATAATGCTAAGTAACCTGGCAGGAGTATATTCTGAGGTGGCAGCCTATGAATTCACTACATTGACCACCACTGTTCTAGTGTCATCAGATAGAAAGGTGCCAAGATCCAGCTCCTGGATCCTCCAGGTATTATTGAAGGTGCCAAGGCTGGGAAAGGTAGAGGTCATCAAGTCATTGCAGTGGCTTGAATATGTAATTTGATCTTGATTGTTCTCGATGTCCTTAAGCCCTGGGACATAGGAAGGCTTTGGTATTTGCTTGAACAGCAAACTCTCCAACATTGGCTTTAAGAAGAAAGACATTAATCTCACAGCCACTTGCCCTCAGAGTGAACTGGATGCTGAAACTGTGAAGACCATTCTGGCTGAAAACAAAACTCATATGCTGATTTGACTTTGCATACGATGTCATAGCTGATGACCTTATTGACATGGTAGAAGGAAATAGAATTTATATCCCCTGTATCTGTGTGTTAAATAAGATTGATCAACTCTCCATTGAGGATTGGATATTATCTATAAGGTGCCTCATTGTGTACCCACTTCTGTCCATCACTGCTGAAATTTTGATGACCTGCTGGAAAAGATCTGGGACTATCTGAAACTATCTGAAATAGTGAGAATTTACACCAAACTCAAAGGATGGTTTTCAGATACCATATGGCAGAACCACAGTAGAGGATTTCTGTATGAATATTCACAAAAATCTTGTCAAAGAATTTAAGTATGCTCTGGTTGGGGTCTGTCTGTGAAACATAAGCCTCAGAAAGTCGGTAAAGACCATAAATTGGGGGATGAGGATGTCATTCAGATTGTGAAGAAATGAAACCTTTCTTCATCTGTCAGGCCAACCACAATAGTTTCCCCATGACCAAGCACCCTACTTACCTTCTGTCTTTGGCAGCCACTGGATTAGGATGCAGGATGGAATATAAAGATTCCCAAACTGGACCATCTTCTGTCTTTTTTTTTTTTCCCCCTGGTTTCTTGAGATAGGGGCTCATGTAGCCAAGGCTGATACCTAATTCTGAATAACAGCCTGGCTTTGAACTCCTTATCCTTCCGCCTCCACTTCCCAAGGGCTGGGATTACAAGCATGTACCACCATGCTGACTAACATCACCCTTTTTGTTGAACTGTATAAGAGATCTGGTGGGCTTGTCAGCTATGAGCATTTTGTGTGTCACTGTCAGATCTGTTTTGAGACGAGCTGAATAAGGAAGTAAACTTATGTACTGGGAGGAAGTTGAGAAAAGAGTATTTGGTAGCTTGGTCTTGAATATGACATGGATAAAAATGTGATATGTAATATTCTGCTTAATGCCTAGTGATGGAGAGGTCTTCATCTATGTATGGCCTTCAGTCCTGTGGTCCTTTCTAGACCTGGGAGAGGAGAGAGACTTGATCCAGTGCTGACCCAGTGTGGGAGATGGTATATAATAGCTGTTTAATTATCTGCTGTAATGAGGCAGATTGGAATTGAATTGCAGGTCTGTCTGTAATTAGCATGAAACTCAAAAAATTACTCAACCTTTGTGAACCTATTTCATCATGTAACATGGGGGTAACAGCATTTACCTTTTCAAAAGAAAAATCAGTCAGGGAGAAAGTAAAGACACTATAATAGGTAATTTGGATAGCCATGCCATATATTTTAGATACATAATAATTAATAGAAGAAAACCCCACAAAATCAGAGTCGAATATAAGGTATGTATTTTTTTTGACACAGAGGTATTAGAACCCTCTTATGAGCCTTCCCCCACCCCCACCCACAAAAGATGCTATAATGTTACCCAGCATACCTGGTTGTCCTGGTACCAGAAATTGGCCTTTAGCATATTCACCTAGCAACTGACACCACCCTACCTTGAGAGTTGGCACCATTCGGTGTCTTCCCTGCTAGAAGAGCTAAAGGAATGTTGCCTTCTTGTCTGACCCTGCTAATAAAATTCTATGGTCTGCCTACCTATAAAGATGTCTTCTGCCCTGCAACTTCTTTAGAATGCTTATTTCCTAAAAAATTGTAATAGAAAGCCAAATGTTTCTTTCTCCAGTTACGGGTAGAAGACATAGTGAAATAAGTAACACAGCTAACGTCTGTGTCCAGGACTATTAGTATTTTGTATTAACTTTAGATACACTAGGCGAAAGTGTTACCTGAGTTTTTAGGATACAAGCCTAGGCCTGTCTGCCACAACAAACTAGGTTTAGCAACCCATTCTCAGCAGGTCAATTAAAAAGAAATAATGAAAAGCAGGAAAAGATTTTAGTCTGTGTGGCCACGTCAGGAAGAGGAACAAATACAGGGAGCAGTGACCTCCAGGTCCATCTTTGGGATACTAATATGAGATTTAGGGTTAAATAGAGGGCAAGAATTATGCATAATTGAGTCTCAGTGGGTGTGTGATCTGGCCCATCATTGACTCATCTATGTCTTGGCTCTGGTCAGTTCTTGCCAGGTGATCTGATAAGTTGTCAGAACTGTATGAAATTCTCTTCCTTCAAAGCAAGTGTCTCTGACCAACACCAGTATCATTCCTTCCCTTCCTTTAGCTTCAGATTCCTGGAAAGTATTAATTCTTGGTTACCCATTGTTTCACTTGTCTGATAACTGAAAGGAGGGGAGCATATGTCAGTTGAGAATATCTCCCTCTCATGATAGAGTAGTTACAAAAGGAATATTATGAGGCAGCTAATATTTTCACTGCCATTTCAAACCTACAGTTATGTAAAGAGTCCAAGGAAATCTACTGATAAGCAAGTAGAAAAGTCAGGATTTGAATACAGACTGTATGGCTCCACCTATTTAACCATGTTAATACTGCCTTCATTCATGGCCCATTATTGTAAGTTCCACATACTGATACATATTGAACATTATTGTTCAAAAGCAGTTGGTAATAGAATCAACAGAGGAGAGAAAACTCATTTTAGTAGGGTAGAGAACATGTTGCCAGTCCACAAAAAAGGCTGATGCATACAGTTGTTAGTACATCTTCTTTGGTCTAGCAAAGGACTAATGATTGGACGGTATTCTTGAGGAATGGCACATGAGGTTGTCCTCTGCCTTTCTGCGCGCGCTGTGCTTAGGAGATGTGATATCAACTGTCTCCTGCAATTAACATTTTACTCTTTAAAAAAAATTTAAAAAAATAAATTCTGAGCTTTTATTTATATGTGCTCCAGAGGACAAACTCAGGAGCAATTCCTCAAGAATACTGTCTGCCTTTTCTCTTTCTCTCTCTTTCTCCCCTCCTTCCCTCTCCATTTAGGCTAGATTGGCTGGTCAGTGATCGCCAGCAATCCTACTATCTCTGCCTCCCTGCCGTGTGATTATAAGCACATGCTACCAAGAAGCCCAGCATTTATTATTTTTTAATGTTTTTTATTTCTTTGAGAGAGAAAGTATGAGACTATGAATATGAGAATATATGGACATGCCAGGACTCTTAAAAATGAACTCCAGACACATGTGTCACTTTGTGAATCTGACTTCACATGGGTACTGGGGAATTGAATCTAGGCTAATGGGCTTTGTATGCAAGTACCTTTAGCTGCGGAGCCATCTCTCCAGCTCAAGCCCAGTGTTTTCATGTGGGTTCTGGGGATTGAATTCATGCTTGCAGTGAAAGCTCTTTACCAAATGTCATGGTTTGATCCCCACAAACGAATGTGTTCTGGGTAATCGATCCTCAGCTGATGGCAGTTTGGATTTTACAACATCAATGGAGCTGTGTTGTTGGGGGAGGGCTTTTGGGGGTTATAAGCCAGCTTTCCCTTGCCAGTATTTGTCACACCTTCCTGCTGCTATTTCCAGTGCTGTGGCAGAGGTGATGTCCACCCCTCTGCTCATGCCATCATTTTCCCTGCCAGAATGGAGTCTCCCCTCGAGTCCATAAACCAAATAAACCCATTCTTCCACAAGCCACTTTTGTTTGGTTTCTTTCTGCGCAGCAACTAGAAAGCTGACCACAAACCAAATAAGCTGTCTCCCCAGCCCATTATTTGACTCTGTATAATATTGTGCATATAATTGTGTGCATATATATTGTGTGCAAAAATATTATAAGGAACCTGTTTTATAGGTCCCATCAGCAGCAGAAATCCATATCAAGGCCAGCACTAAAGGCTTTGTTTCCATCTTAGCCAGTTGGTTTAGACCTGGAGTGGTTTTGCTGTATTAGCAAATATAGTGAAATTAGTAATTCGTATTAGTTAAATGTGAATTATTTCAAGGGAACACTATTTTAGGCATTCAAAATAAGATAATAGACTTTGTTTGTTTGGGGGTAGGGAGGTGGGAAATCGGGCAATTGGGCATACCAAAACATTTGCTCATTCAGTGTATCTAATTATGGATAATAAAGATATTTAATTTTAAAATGTTCATTAGAAAGAAGGAAAATGACATAGTCAGAAACTCAAATCTACATAAAGAAAAGACAAAAGCTAGAAAATGAGGAAGTGGAGATAAAAACAAACTTAATTCTTATCCCCAATCAGCTGGGTATCCTCCTCCATGAGCAAACTGGGTCAGTCCTTGGGGTAGGGGCTTGTGAATAGCCTAGGAGTTAACTCGGTTTCCATCCCCCCCCTTTGTATGCTGTTACTGAGAGGGGCCATGTCTCTGGATATTCTCTCCCACCATGGCTCTTAACAATCTTTCTGCCCCCTCTTCCCCTCAGTTCCCTGAGTCATGGTGGATATTAAGGCTGCTTTATTGTTGAGGTCTTAGTGGCCTCTGTACTTCTGCTTTAGGCTGTTTTGAAAATTGTTGGTGTCTGTCTTGCTGGCTCGTCCTGGGTTGACTGATTAACTTTGTTTATGGGTCTCTTGCTTATCCCACCACTCTCTGCGGGGTTCCATGTGGATCCTCCACGGTGGGTCTGGGGTGCTCATCTCTTGCCAGGAAGTCAGCTATTGGCCTGTGGCTCGTTGGTATGGTTGGAGGAGCCACAGGTCTTTCGATGTCTTCTGAAAAATACAAACAAATCTCTATCAGAGAGTGAGATCAGTATAGGTTAACTGAGATACACATACACATTTCTGAATTGGCTAGATTCTGTTGTGAGTAGCCTCTTTGTAAATTACTTGTAAAGTAAATTTCTCTTTGGGGGCCCAAGATTTTGGTTCCCAATGTATTTCGCCCTGAGTCCCCAATTCCAGTTAAGGGCTCCCCGTCACTGAGTGGATTACTTGGCCAAATTAAAAGCTGCTTATTGCCTCCCCTAGACTTTGGTGCCTCCATTACACAAGTGTTTGTGTCATAGTTTGCTATTCTCTTCCAGTAGGAAGTGTGTTCAGCTTAGTCATGGTGGCAGACTGAGGTTTTTCATCAGTGATCTCTGTTTACTCCAGCTGTCGTTGACCAGTTTCCCCTGGCAGCTTATGCAGTGCCTTCCAGCACTGCACTAACTACCATCTGGGGGCTGGTTACCATTTTGGACCTCACAGGGTCTCTTGGTGCTGATAGATGGCTTTCTTTTGTCTCTTCAGCAACAGGATCTTACCTTAAGCCTGGGGTGGGTATTCAAGAGCTTTGACAGAATTCTGTCGTGTTTTGGAGACCTCGAAATGAAGAAAACAATTAAAAGAAATAGATAAATCAAAGAGTTGGTTCTTTGAAAAAGTTAATAAGATTGACAAACCCCTGGCCAGTCTAATCAAACAAAGAACAGAGAAGGCCCAAATCAAAATCAGAAATGACAAGGGAGAGGTCACAACAGATCCTGAAGAAATTGGAAGAATCATCAGGTCATACTTCCAAAACCTTTACTCCACAAAATTGGAGAACCTGGAAGAAATGGATGAATTTCTGGACACCTACCAATTACCAAAAGTTAGCCCAGAGCAGATAAAGTCTCTAAACCTGTCACATTCTAATGAACTTTTAAAATTCCATGCAAAACAGGTCTGTGGCAGAATTTTAGGGTAGAGAATTTTATATTTTAGACTTTTTTCTCTTGTGGAATTTTTAATAGCCAGTGTTTTAAATGTCTTCAGTAATAAATGTTTGCCATTTGTCAGAATGGAGTTTAGCAAGTATGGCCAATAACTGATATTAACTGGTTTTAAAGACATTAATTTTAAAGAAAATTTAAGGAAATTTTATACATTTTCTTCTTCCCTCCTTTTTCTCCCTGCTTTCCCCCTCCCCTCTTCTCCCTCCTAGGTCTGCTCAAATCCTTGAATTTGAGATGCTCCTATTTCTCTCCTCACTCATGATTACAGACATGCAGCTATTTTCTTTTATAATGTCATCCTGAGGGTACATTCAGAGAATGTGTTCTCAGATGTTTTATTTTTATTGGAATCTATACATTTCTTAAAGATTCCAATTATATTCAATCTATTTTTAGAGGATTTTTGCATATATGTAGTATGAATGTATGTTTGTAGGCATGAGGGTACATGTGAATTCATGCATGTGGAAGCCACAGATTAATTTCAACCATCTTCCTGCATTGTTCCCCTTTATTTACTGAAACAGAGTCTCTCATTTGAACACAGAGCTCACCCATTCTACCAGTCAAGCTAGCCAGCTTCTCTCAGGGATCCCCTAGCTCTACTTCTCAAGTGCTATGGCCAGCAATTACATGAGTGCTGGAGATTTGAAGTCCAGTTCTCACAATTGCTCAAGTGCTTTTACCCTCTGAGTGATCTTGCCAGCCATCTTTTTAGGGTTTTGTAACCAGTCTCGTTCTGTAGCCCTGGTTGACCTAGTACTCACACTGTAGCTCATGGTAGTCTTGAACTTGCAGCAATTCTCCTGACTCTACCACCTGAGGGCTAGGATTATAGATCTGTGAAAAATTAAGACTGTAGGCTTAAAATTGGAAACTGTTTTGTTGCAGCAGGTTTATTCATTTTCATTAGCTATTAACTATGTATAGGCTCAGCTTTGATGATACAAAGACAATAAACCTTTATTTATATTTAGTTAGGAATATCACTTTCACTTAGTAACTAGCAATTATTTGGCTGCTCTTTCTGGAGAGATTTCTAGTGAATTTTTAGGCAGTGATGATAAGTCTGGAATTCTTGGCCAATATTTATATGAGGAATACAGATACATTTTGGTGACTATGAGAACCATTTCCGAAGGTTCTAGAATTATGTCAGGTAGATTGTTCTGAAGAGTATGTGGTTGTCTCTAAAGGAATAAGATCATAATTAATGAGTAAGACTCTATTAATTTGCCTCTACTTCCTGAGACACTTAACCACTTTATATTATAGTTTACTGAGGTCCTTTATTATATATTTGGGAGCAGGAAATATTTTCATGTATAATTACTTAAAATTTTTTTATTTGTATACTAGTATACCTAGTTTATGCAGTGGTGGGGATAAGCACTCTGCTAGTTTAAAGAGTATCTGAGACTTTCTCAGATACTGTTTCTCATTACTCTTAGTCTCTTCAGAAGACTCCTAAGTCTTGTGTTTTATACTATTGATAACTAGTTGCTTTGTTGAAGGTTCCTTTAACTGAATTTAACTTTTATGAACTCAGGGTAAAGTGTGGAGGTTTCATTATAGTGAAAAAAATAACATAAATTTACCTTCAGTAATTTTTAAACAGCATCATTAACTATAGACATTTTTGTACAGATTTCTAGAGCCTCATTTTCGCTTTAAGAAAAAAACTGAATCTCTGTAGCTGTTAAATTAACAAGTGCCCATCACCCCCAGCCCCTGACAACCACCATTCTTCCTGTCTCATTAGCTTGACTATTTGCGACTCCCCATAGATTGAATCATTCAGTATTTGTGTTTTGTGGCTGGCTAATTTCACTTAGCACATTATCTTCAAGATTTATCCATGTTGTAGCCTGTAACAGAATTTCGTTAGGAGAGAGCAAATAATATCCCATTGTATGTGTATACCACTTAAAAATTCATTCATTGTTCTATAGAATTTAGATTGTTTCTCCCTCTTGGTTACTCCAACAATACTGAGGGAGTGTGAATGTATTTCTTCCAAGATCCTGTCTTCTTTTGATATATTCCCAGAATGAGGTTGCTGGATTGTGTGGTAGTTGGCTTTTTAGATATTTGTGGGACTACTGTACTGTTTTGTAGAGCCTATTACATTGCTACCAGTAGTGTGTGGGGATCTACATTGTCCACGTTGTTGCTTACCTCTATGATTTTCTGTTACCTTTTTGGGTCTAGTGACCATGCAAACAGGTGATATAGTTTGTAGTTTGACTTGCAGTTTCTGGGGGTTGTTGGTGTTGAGCATATTTCCAAATGCATATTGGCCATTGGCCATTTGTATGCCTTCTTGAAATACCTGTTCAAGAGATTTACCGTTTTGTAAATGGGGTTATTTAGGTTTTTGTTTCACTAATTGTATTTATCCCCTTATTACATACATGCTCTACAATTGGTTTCCTTTTTATTTTTACCTGACTGATAATTTCCTTTGATGTGCATGAGTTCTAAAAGTTTACTGTAGTTCTATTTTTATTTTATTTTTTTACTTTTGTTACTTGTACGTTTGGTAGCATGGCTAAGAAATCAGTGTCAAGCATGAGGTGTATGGTGTATGTTTTTAATCCCAACATTCAGGAGATTTGGGCAACAGAGAGTGAGGTTTAGACTTGCCTGGACTATACAGTGTGAGATCCTGTCTGAGAGGGAAAAGGAGTGGGATCATATCCCATGTCAAAGATTTCTTTCTATGTTTTCTTCTAAAACATTATGGTTTCAGGTCTTACGTTTGGGTCTTTAATCCATTTTGAGTTAATTTTTGTATATAGTATGAGTCAAGGTAAGAGTCCAACCTTCTTTGCCACTCCCCTACCCCCCCTCCACAGGAGTATTCAGATTTCCATCATCAGTTGTTAAAAAGACTCTCTTTTCCCATGGGTACACCTAATAATGGACCATTCGTTGTGTATATGTGCCAGTTAATTACCTAGTTTTCTGTAAAAGCAAACTTGGTGGATTTCCAATCTTCGGTGTCATGGTTTGATCCAGGTGTCCCCCAAAAACGAATGTGTTCTGATTGATTGATTGATCCTCAGCTGATGGCAGTTTGGGTTTTACAACCTCGCTAGAGCTGTCTTGTTGGGGGTGGGCTTATTGGGGTATAAGCCAGCTTCCCCTTGCCAGTGTTTGGCACACCTTCCTGCCATTGTTTGCAGTGCTGTGGCAGAAGTGATGTCCACCCCTCTGCTCATGCCATCATTTTCCCTGCCAGGATGGAGTCTCCCCTTGAGTCCGTAAGCCAAATAAACCCATTCCTCCACAAGCCGCTTTTGTTTGGGTTCTCCCTGCACAGCAACTAGAACGCTGACTGCAACATTTGGTTACTATGCACATTACTTCAGTGGATAATCATGAGTATAATGAATTTCAAAAAGATATTTATATGTGTTTGTTACAGAAGTTCACAAATAGCATTCTTTGAAAATGTACTATTTTATATTGGTTTGAGAATGTTTGTTTCCCCATACACTGATCAAAGACTGCTTTAAGTTTTTGGAAATTGGCTAGTCAAATAGATGAGAAAAGACATGCCTCAATACAGTAATTTCTTACATGTCTGTCTCCTGCCAAAGTGAGGAGTTTTTTTTTAAATAGCTAAATCATTAACTCCTTTGTTTTGGAAACTTAGAATTTCAGAAAAGTTGTAAAGAAAGTACAGATAATTCGGTGTGCCTCTCATTCTATTTTAGTTTCACTGACGTTATCACTTGGCATTATTGTGTACCTGTTCAGACCTAAACAATGCCAGCATATGAGTATTAGAGCTTTCCCTTCAGTTTCTCGTAGTGTCATTATTATTTGAATTTCTTACTATGAATGAGGCTGAGTATCTTTTCAAATGTGTAGGAGCATATATATCTTCTGGATTTTGAAGAATTTCCTAACCAGTTGTTATAAAACAATTAAAGCCTGCAGGGACTTCACTCAGCCAGACTTTTTGTAATGCTGGAAGTTGAGCCAGGAGTTTGTGCATGCTATGCAAGTGCTCTATGCAACTGAGCTTATTTTGCACACATAACCCCCAGCTCTTTTTCCTGAATTATTATTTAAAAATTATTATTGTATCCCCTAGGTCTTGTCTAATATCATTAGGCTCTGTGCTCTCTGTGGTATGTACTTGTCATTCTCATGGTTGATAATTCTTATAATTGTCATTATTGACATTAGTTTTGGCCAGTGTTATTTATTATTTATATAAAATGAATGTTTAAAATGGGAGAATGTAGTTAGTTGGCTGATTATGAGCCAGGAACAATCTTTTGATTGTGGGGCCTTTTAAGGCAGAATCAATCAGTAATTAAATTATTATATGACTTTATAGAAATGACTGAACTTTTATGCAGTTCATTTTCTTTATATGTAAATTGGAGATGGGAGTTATGAATGCTATCTTTGGCTAAGTTTTGTAATTCTAAGAAATATGAGAGAATCAAAGTAAAAAGTCCTGTGTCTAGCATTCAGACTTATTTGCAAGTTACCAACTAATGTTGGACGTTGAATCAGAACCTTGGATAGCTCTGAAGTGGCCTCTTTTTTTTTTTTTTCCCCCTTTCTCTCCTTCAGCCCCTTGGCTGGCTTTGATGTCATTTCATTCCTGAGAACCATAAAATTACCTATTCTTAAAAGCTCATTGTATTTCACATTAGGTACAAGTAAAATTTCCAATGTTTCACAGAGAAGACTAGAGCAGTGCATAATCAGGTTCTCAGAACATAGTCCATTCCAAATGTACTGGATCACAAACTAGTGATCAAGCCAGTGCTAACAAGTACTTGCTTGAATTTTAATAAATTTTTATTTATTTGGGAGAGATGTACAGAGTGAAACAGATAGAAAGAGTGAGTATGGGTGCACCACAGCCCCCTGCCTCTGCTAATGTACTCTAGACACATGTGCCACTTTGTACATCTGGCCTTATATGGGTACTGGGGAAACCTGGGCCTACAGGCTTTGCAAGTGAGCCCCTTTAACTGCTGAGTCATCTCTCTGGTCCCCTTAATTGATTTTTGTAAATACTAAAGTTTTGAAGAAACATTGGATTAAAGACCTTGTATTCATATAAAGGAGGGATTTGAGTCCCTCTTGGCCTTTTAAAGTGTAGGTTAATAAGTGTAGGGAAGTACTGAATTATTTAGATTGCCTTGTGTATTGTAGGTCTATTGACCCAAAGCCCACTCTGGAATACTCTGGGTTCTATTTAATTGAGATTTAGATAGGTAATAACACTTATTGATTCTAGACTTGTGCATGTGTTCAACCCTGCTTTTTAAATACATATTTTGTTGCCTGGGGAAATGACATAGGTAGTAAAGGAGGCTGCTTGCAAAGCCTGCTGGCCCAGGGTCAATTACCTAGCTATTCACATAAGGCTGGATACAGAAAATGGTGCAAGAACCTGGCATTTCATTTGCAGTGGCAAGAGACCTTAGCAGGCCCCATGTGCACCCACAAATAAGTAAATATTAAAAAATGCATTTCATATATGTGTGTATACAATTTATTTTGATATGTGGTTCTGAATATTTGTTTTAATTTGGAGGTAGAATTATTGTAGCCTCTTAATCTAGTCACATTTTGGGAAATTATATCTTGTAGGTAAGCATATTCCCTTTGTCCTCCTGTCTTTATTCCTTTTCCTCTGTCTAGCGTATCCCTGCATCCACTTTCTCTGTGCTCTATGTATTTGTACTGCCTACTTTGAAGGGGAGCCTCTTATATGCTATACATAAGGACAGTTGATGTTGGTTACTATCAGATGAGTTTGAAGTAATAATAAACAGTTTTGAAAGATCAAAGAAAGGAATAGTAGAGGAATGCATCAGGTTGACAATAGGCAATAGTTTGTTATATTCATGTATTTTAATCCATTCATAATTATTTTACCCTGTGCTAATCTTTTTATTGTTTTTAGTTACCATAATTTGTTAGCTTAAGCATCTAAATCTAAACTGAAACAAAAAATAATCTATGGTGTATTGATATCCTTACTCCCTTTGACAGCCCAAAGAGTTTTTCATTACTGCTGCCAGGATTAGAAGGGTGTAATTTAGTGCTCCAGAGGATAAAGCACTGAGCTTTATAAATCTAGACCCTGAGACCTGTGCTCCTAAGCTCACTGTATCAGGTACTTGGGACAACTTGAGGGAAGGAGGTCCGGCTGGCTGGCTTATTTCAGTTTAGAGTTCAAAGTTACTATCTACTATTGCTGTGACAGCATGGTGGCAGGAGCAGGAAGTAGCTGGTCACATTGTGTCCATAATTCGGAAGCAAAGAGCAAGAATGCTGGTGCACAGCTGGCTTTCTCCTTAGTCATAACCAGGAAGCTCAGCCTGTAGAATGGTGTCACCCATAGTGAAGGTGGTTCTTTCTCAACTCTGATCTAGAAATCCTCACACAGACATGCCCAGAGATTTGTTCCCATGGTGATTCTAAATCTGCTCAAGTGGGCAGCCAGAGATTTACCATCACACTCACCAAAGTTCTTAACCATCTGTAAGATATAGTGTTTCCAGCTTGAAAATTATGTAACTTTGTTGTATTGGCATGTAAATTAGTTTTGCTTTTTTTAAAATATTTTATTTATTCATTTTCAAGCAGAGAGATGAGAGAGAGAGAGAGAGAGAGAGAGAGAGAGAGAGAGAGAGAGAGAGAGAACACACCAGGGCCACCACCCCATGGGTCTGGCTTATGTGGGTCCTGTGGAATTGAACCCGGGGCCCCAGGCACTGGAGGCAAGTGCCTTACCCGCTGAGCCATCTCTCCAGCCCAGTTTTGCTTTTTAATAAGACCCTAGCAGGAGAATTTTAGCAAAACTTTATTCTCTTCAGATCTTTTGTTGGGCCTAGGCATTAAATCTGTGTAAAACACATTGATAGGAAAAAAACAGATTTTTATAGATGATAGGTAAACCCCATAGGGAAATGAAGACCAAAGAAATGGATGGGTCCAGGTGTTAATATGCTAAATTGAATAAATAATAATTTTGAAAAGGTAATTAGAAGCCATGATTATTTTAACAAGGTCTGTTTATACCCATTACTCTTGGCCTCCCACTCCCCATCTTTGGTGGTAGGGACTATTCCTTTCCTCCTGGTATGGGGGGATCATCCTTCACATGAGAGTTTTAGCTGCTTTCAGGAAGAAAACGGGGAAGGTTACAGTTCTTTTCTTACACCTGCTGTTTTCCAAGTATCCTTAGCTCAAAATAACTTCATGCCACAGTGGCATTATTGGCATTTGAGGTGGTGTATCATATTCTCTCTATATATAATATCCAATTTAAAAAAAGGTAAGAGGGAGGAGAGAAGGTTTGAAAGATAGAAAATTTAAAATGAATCCACAGTAAGAGTGTTATAAAAGTAAACACAGCCATCCAAATTTTATGAAATTTTATACTTTATTAAATATTTCATGAGCAACTATAGTTATAAATTATATAAGTTTTCCCCACACCTGGTGTTTTCCCACCAAACACGAGGAAAGGGAATTATGTAATTAATTGGACATCTGGGTTCTGGTCTGTTATTACCCTTAGGAACTATTAATTTAAAAAAAATTAACCTCCCACCTCCTATCTTCATATGTTGGAGGAAAGTAACTACCGTGCATTTTGGAAAATTCTGATTAGAACTTGGATCTCTGATTATTTCTTTGATTATTGCAGTTTTCCTTGTGACAAGTTACACTAATTTAAAATTTTTAATATTCAGAAAGGGCAGAAAGATTGTGAGAGCCTTGTTGGGGGAGAATATCCAGAGACATGGCCCCCCTCAGTAACAACACACTAGGGCCAGCAGAACCGAGCTGACTCCTAGGCTATCCATAGTCCCCAGCCCCAAGGACTGATCCAGACTGCCCACGGAGGAGGATATCCAGCTGATTGGGGATAGGGAAGAGGGGCATTGGGGAACTGAGGATAACAACTATTTGTTTTCCCATTAAATAAAGTAACTCATTACGAACAATTAAAAAAAAAGATTCAGAAAGCACACTGTTAACCGTAGTTTTACTCATTGCTTTGAATGATGCTTATCTCTCTGTAATAGGTAGAAAAATAATTTAAAAACCCATTCTTGGTCTTTGGGCTTGTAAAAGTGAGGATTTTGTTCATAGATGACCAATGTGAACAGAGCTTCTTTGACAAGGCTAAATATCTTTTTCTGAAGAAACATACATGGTCTTGTGCATTTCTATTCCTTTGGTTCTGACAATTTTGTTTTATCTCTTATTGTGCACATGTGATGTTTCTGTCTCTCTTTTGGTGGAGGTTTCAGATCTCTTGGATTGTGAGGTGGTATAAGTTCCATGGATTTGTTTTGTATTGACAGTATATTCTCTAGTCCCATAATTCTTGATGTAGCATGGCCTGCCAGTTCTTTTGTTGAGACATAGTAGGAAAGGAAGAACATAAGGCATTATTGACAGATTTTTTTCCCTGAGGCTTTCTCCTGTGGAATGAATGTGAAATGTGCTTCTCAGTAGCACACAGTACCTCACAGTAGTATAAGTTCCTTACAAAGAAAGAACTCAAATTCAGAAATACGTTATCCAAGGTAATTCTACCATAAATAACCACAGGAAAGGTGGCTTACAGGAGAATCCTTAGGTAGATATGGTCAAGTAATTCAAAGGATAGAGTACAAGAGTTTGTTTGAAGATAAGTAAATGTTTCTAAGCCCAGTAACCATAAAGTTTGAGTGTCTATGAGGAGAATTTTGATGATCACAAACTTCATTTCCTGTCCAGCTCTGTTTTTAAGTAGGTATCAGTCATCTTCAGAATGAGATCCTGTTAAAGCCTGCAAGACAGGGGTTCTTTTTCTTTTCTTTTTGTCTCCTGTACCAGCTCTCTCTGACTGATATATTAAATAAGTGCTTAATAAATTGATTTGCATGAAAACAGTATCTGTTGATGCACTTACTAAACTATTTCTGTGATACAGGAGATAAGTATTTCCAGATAATACTAAGTATCTCCATATTTATATTTTTTAGCAGCACTATAAGAAAAGGTAGAAAGATATGATGGACTAGAACCCTTGGGTTTTTCTGGTGATGGATGCACAGCATTGTGGTTGTACTAGTACCACTGACCACTATAGAAAAAAGGGTTAAGGTGGTAAATTTTATGTAAAAGTAAAGGTTTTCTATATAAAATGCCATTATGGGGCTGGAGAGATGGCTTAGCATTTAAGGTGTTTGCCTGCAAAGCAGAAGGACCCGAGTTCAATTCCCCAGTACCCACATAAAAGGTGGCGTATGTGTCTGGAGTTCATTTACAGTGGCTGAAGGCCTTGGCACACCCATTCTCTGTCTCAAATAGATCAATAAAAATATTTTTAATTTTTTTAAAAATAACCATTATGCTATATGTGTTTTAGTATAGTGCAAGTATCAAAAACACCTATTGAAGACTAGTTGCACATGTTAGAGTCAAATATGTTGTGTCCTTACGCATATGATTACTATGAAGAACTTTTAGATACATTTCACTCATCTTATTGCTCACTTACTGATTGGGTAAGATAAATAGTATCTTATTTATAGCTGGGCCTATATAGAATTTGTATCATTTAAGATCATAATAAAAATAACAATAGGTCATCTAGATAAAATTAATTCCTTTTATCCTCGAAGTATGTTTGTTGTACATTCTTTTATGCTGCACATCTTTTGTAATAATAATTAACCCAGAAGCTTGGTGTGGTGTATACACCTTTAACCCCAGTACTTTCAAGGCAGAGGTACTTTCGAGGATTGCATGAGTTTGAGGCCAGCCTAGGACTATGGAGTGAGTGCCGGGTTAGTCTGAGGTAGAGTGAGATCCTACCACCCCTACTCAATAATAATAATTGATGAAAGGGAGAATAATATCAACAATATGTGGAAGTTGTCCTAGTCTTTCCATGACTTTCTTACTGCAGGGAGCTGGAAAATAATGAAAGTCTGTAGTGAAGAGTGGTAGAGGCCATAAAGGGGTTTCTTTAGTCTCATAATCCTTAGGCCAATGTCAGGTTGCATTTTTGTCTTGGAGCCCCAACATAGCACTCTATTACAGTCTGTTTTGATAAAATTCCCACAGTCTTTATTTTGTGTGTGCATATTTTTAGGGTCCCTTGAGATAGTGGCCAGGTACTTTCAGCAGCTTATATAACAACTGCATTCTTAGTTTGCTTGAAATCTGATAGCAAAATTAAATACATTTTCGATAGGCTTGTTATTTTTGTGCCCGATTTTGCATATGAAGGGCATAGCATATTATAATAGGAACAAGTCTACTTTTTCATAATGTAAATCAAATTATTGTATCCAGTTCTCAATAATGAAAAATAACTCTTAATTGGTTTTTATTATAAAAACAAGAAGGCAAATTTACCAATTACAAATGAGGTCTCAAATGTCTTTTTAAGATTTATTTTTGGATCTGGTTGTCTCTGAGTCATTTTCAAATTGAATTGTTAAAGGGGATTTTTATGTAATCTCTGCACATATTTCATTATGGAAGATTTTTAACATATTCAAAGTAGGCAAAACAGTAGCAAGGAATTGGCCAATATTGTTCCTTTATACTTGTGATTTAAATGTGAAATATCCCCCATAGACACAGGGGTTTGAATAGATAATCCACAGTTGGTAGGGCTGAAGTAGAAGATTGTGGGGCCTTTACGAGGTAGAGCCTTGCAGGAAAACGTGTGTCACTGGGGTCAGGTTTGACCTTTTATAGTCCAGACCCATTTGCTGTTCTTTCTCTTTCTACTTCCTCCCTGATGATGTGGCTATGCAATGCCTGCATTCTGTTCCTGAAATGTCTTTCCTGCAATGATCAAACTTCCCCACAGAACTGTAGGCCAAAATAAATCCTTTCCTTTCTGAAGCTGCTTCTGGTCAAGTATTTTGCCCCAGCAATGAGAAAGTACCTTTTTTCCTACCCCAATGACTTAATAGTTATCCCAACATTATTTCTTATGGGAATATTGAAAGACAATTACAAGAAAATTATAATAATACTATTAAAACAAATTACTATTACAATATTTTTATTACACCATATCTTAAAGAAAAACATCATTTTCTTAATATCAAATATTTAGTCATTGTGTACATTTCTTGTGCATATTTCTTCTATAAGGGTTCTCTTTTTTCCTTCTATTTTAAACAGTTGGTTTGTTTGAATTGTGCCCTAGAAAATTAAGCACTTAGAGGTTACAGAAAATTAATTTTTTTTAATTGGGACCCAGGAAGCTCACAAATATTATGATTAGTGCATCAGTTTCCCTAGACTCTCTTAATAAGGAACCAAGCATTTATCCTGACCTGTGTGAACTTAATTCTTGGATGCCTAAATAATAGAGGTGGGCAGTTTCTCTGTGGAAGGACGTATTCCAGCTAAAATAAATAAAAAAGAATGATATAATGTTACTATTTTACAACTTCTAAATGCATTAATGGATCAAAGCAGCAATCATTAATGGCTACTGACACCACAAAACGAGAGACATCTAGAATTTATGTGCTTCCTGATGGAGATTTAGTTTCTTAGTAATCTCTAAAGGTGGCTATAAGAATGTTTTGTTTCAGGCTTGTGGTTTATTGAATTAGACATATTTTATTATGCGTCAGTCTGTTGTACTTCTTACCCTTATTAATCTTTATCCACCTGTTTCAGGCCAGTAGAAACCTTTCCAGGTTAGCTGCTAAGCCTCTATAATTTGACTCTGCTATTACAAAAAACCAAAAAAGCTAGAATGTACAAGGCTCACTTTGTATTTTTCTTGGTCCAGTTCTGAAAATAGCTATTTCTATAGGATGCTCTTGTTCTTTTAGTGGGAAATGGTATTGGGAGATGATTTTAAAATATGCTTGAAGCTTGGAATAAGCTCAACTTTCTTTTGTAAAGGGTGAAGTATTTAATTTTTTAAAATATTTTTATTTATAGGTAGAGAGAGAATAGGCACAACAGGGCCTCTTGTTACTGTAAATGAACTCCAGATGCATGTGTCACTTTGTGCATCTGGCTTTATGTGGGTACCAGGAAAATTGAATTCAGGCCTTCAGGCTTTGCATATAAGTGTCTTTAACTGCTAAGCCATCTGTACAGCCCCAAGTAAAGTATTTTAAATAAATACTTTTATCACAGTTCAAATAATTAAAAAATGGAACTATTGTAAGAAATCTTTTTAAGTTTTATTTATTTATTTGAGAGAGAGAGAGAGATAGAGAGAGAGAGAGAGAGAGAGAGAGAGAGAGAGAGAGAGAGAGAGAGAGAGAGAGAGAATGGGTACACCAGGGCCTCTAGCCACTGCAAATAAACTCCGGATGCACGCACCACCATATGTATCTGGCTATACGTGGGCCCTGGGGAATCAAACCCGGTACTTGGGCATTTCAGGCAAGGGCCTTAACAGATGGCCATTTCCCCAGCCCTGTTGTAATCTTAATGCTCATGAACTGGGCTAGAATTCTTTTTAACTTTTCATCTCTTGCTGTCCTCGTTAACTATTGTGTTGGACCTGTGTTTTGGGGGGTACTTACTTTTTTCAAAATAAAAGAATCTGAAAAGATACTCTCTACTAAGGAAACTACCTTTAATCTTACTTTTTTGGTGTCTGTCTTCAAATTTTTAAATAATGGTGTTACTGTCTTTTTAACCTGCCTTTAAAAGATTTATATTATTTAAGATGAAAAGCAGTTATTTACTCCTCGGTACATGTTTCACATTTTTGGGCTATAGTTTTACTATTAAAACAGTAGTAAATATATGTAATGTTACACAAATGTTAACTGAGGCCAGTAATTAGCAGTGATTACATTTGTGTCTTGTATTTTCAAAGGAGATGGTTGTACTCTGTATTTTTATTATGTGCCTTAAATTTGTCACCAACTGTTAAATAGGAGTATAACTTTGATAATGTGCTGAAAGAGTAGGGTAGACTCTTGTATGTTAGTTTTCAAGTCTTGGATTCTACATTTTCTTCCTTTCAAATATACTCTCTTCTAATATGCCTGTAACCTTTTAAGAAAAGGGTATGTGGAAGATGAAAATATTTGAGGCCTGCAATTAAGAGTTTTAGGCTGAAAGCTACAATCCTTCAGAATTTTAAACATGGTATCAATTGTCTTTTAACTTCCAGTGTTGCTTTTGATATATTGAATGTGTGGGTTTCTGAGGGGTTTTGTTTTGTTTTGTCTTGTTTTTATAAACTGCAATTTTTCAATTTGATTTTTTTTCCTTCTCCTCCAGGTATTTGTTTTTACATAGTATCTTCCTGTTTTATGTTTTCAGTAGTATTCTTCAGGAGACTTTTTCTTCTTGCATTGTCTTTGTATCCTCTGAGAGTCTTCTTGCTTCTTATTCTCTGTCTTAAATATCTGACCTATTGTCTATTCATTTATACTTGAAGAAAGTGATGGTGTTTTATTGTTCATTTTTCCCATCTGGGAAGTCTGAAATTCTTTTCTTGAGTGGCTGACACTATTTTTGTTTTAATAGGTGAGTGAAGGGATACAGTTGAAGGAACAGGATGACTGGTGGAATAGCCCATGTTTCATTGTGTGGACTTCAACTATTCCTCTTGCATGCCTTCAGTGTGGCTAGTGAACCTGGCCACAGGCTGTTTAGAAGAGCCTTTGTAAATTAACCTTGAGGCTAATGCTATTCAAGAGAAAAATTGGTTGCTTAGCTCCATTGAGGAACGATAAGATTTTCAACCAGTCTCTTTATTTTTAAAGTACACCCTTTCAAAAGGTAACACTTCATTTCACCTAAGTGCTAGATACGAAAGGAGGAATTTTTTTACTCATACTAATCTTTCTCCTTCCTCGGACATTTTATATTTTGGTGTTCTCCTACCTGCTAATCCACCTTTGTAATTCTGAAATTTTGTTAGGCAGTTTTCATTTCCCATCAACTCTGAGGATGTATATAATCTGGGGGAAAAGCAATGTTTTTGTTTGAAAAAAATTTTGAGAAAAGCATATGGTCATCCTGCATTATATAACCAGAAGTCATCACTATGTTTACATTTCTTTAAAGGAAATCAGCCATGTATACTTTAAGCCGTATTTGAGGATGAGTTGCTTATCTATGGTCCAATATCCTGTGGAATTCTATCAAACATGGTTGAGAACAGTCCAGGGCCAGACAAACATCTATCACTACGAAGATGTTTTATGTAAAGAGTTTGAAATTCACAAAATGGAGGTAGAGAAATGATCGTTGTGGGTTTTGTTGTTTGTATAGCTTTGATTATAAATCATTTTTGATTGACACATGTTCAGTGTATTAGAGAATACTTATGCTACTAATGATATTGTATTATATAAATTACCTGATAATGATGGGTGTAAAATAAATTCTGGATGTTGACTTTGTGTTGTCTAAATATCATATAGTGGAGAATAAAATATAGAAAATAGAATGTTCTGGAATCCAAAAGAAAAATGTATCTTAAAAACTATTCACTACAGCCTACCATACTAAGAAAGCAAGAAATGAGAAACTAATTGAGAAACAGACATAAAATTTCAGTGTTTTTACTAATAAAGGCAATATTGGAAGATGAGATAAAAATACGTAGTCTAAAGGACGTTTTAATTTTAAATCCATCATTAGACTTGTCCTACCTCTGATTAGTTAGTTGATTGTTGACATTGGGCCTTCACCTGTTAGGTAGTCAGCCTCTTGTGTTGACCATTCAGTAGACTAACACACAGTCTCTGAAGAAAGAACCATCAGAGCACAATTACCCTTTGAGTCTTTCTCCCAACTATACATCAGAAAACAATGAAGGGGTAAAAAGAAACTCAAAATATCTTTTCCATACTTTTCCCGCTTGGCGATTTAATTGGAAAGGGGATTGAAGAGGAGTAAATGTTTCCCTTTAATATTCTATATGTAATGGCATAATGTTATGTAGTATTATTCATATTCATAATACTAGAAAGTAATGGACAGTAACTGGCCAATCATTATTGCTGCATTAAGTTGCACACTACTCATTTTGTACCATGCTTGGTTAGCTCCTTTAATCTGAAAGCATCTTGCCATATTTTGGCTCTGGGAAATCTGCTATTATTTCTTCTGGGTTCCAGTATTTTTATTCTATTTAATGTGCTTATTAGATATTTGCATATGAATATAGCCAAATGCTAAATGGTTTTGAAAGGTACTTTTAGCCAGAAGTAATATTTGCTTTACCAGCTAATTTTAAACTAAGTATATATTCCTTAGCTATAACCAGTCAATTTGTGAATGCTTTATATATTCTAACAGCAGGTTATAGTAATTTCTTCCCCACGCAGAAGCTGTTGCTCTCCCTACCAGAGAGCAGCCACGCTTTCCTGGTAGCTACTGTGGGGAACTTCCTTCCCACTTCACTTTTCTTTCTCTGAGTGATCAGGTACAGCCTTAAGCTTCCCTGTTTATTTTTTTTTATTATTATTGCTCATATATCTTAACCACAAGAAGTCTACACACACAAACACACACACACACTCCCTTATTAGCCTTGTTCATATCTTAATTCTGTCTCTATTACATCAAGACATTTTCAGCTGTCTCCTTCCCCTCCTTTTCTTGTGTATAGGGAGTGTTTTGTTTGTTTTGTGTGGATAACTGGCCAGTGACACTCACCCAGTATTGTAAGGTTTGTTTTATAGCAGAAAAGAATGTTTTCTGGCGTTCAAGAAAATGAAATATCAGTTAACAAAATATTCTGCTTATAGTTCAAAAGACTCTCTTATACTCTAAGAAATGCTGTTTTAGTCAACAGCTTTTAGTACTCAGTTCTTTTTCTTCTGAACACTATGTAAGGGGTATATAAATATGGCTGAAGTAATTATTTCTTTTAATTACAAAAGGATTTGTCTTTTTATCTGGTAAAACAGTCAATAGACTAGGTTAAAAAAAGGTGCAGCTAAAATAACCTGAACCTAGTTTGTACATAGCAGAACATATAAATTTGTAATGATTCTTTATACTTTTTGAATGAAAAAAAAATGGTAATGCTAGATTACTTAGAGTCCTAGTGTAAGCAAATCTTTGCCCTGATTCTGATTTAGCACGTTGTCAGATCTCCTATCAATTCTCACTATTAATTTTTCTAAACTATTTCCCAGCTTTTCTTGTCCTTTCCCCTGCCTCACATGCTGGGGTGCTGGCTTTTGTCAGAATAGAATAAGAAGATAGAGCAGATAGGAGGTGGAGGAACAAGAGGTGAGTAAGATTAGGTAGGTGGTAAAAGATGGTCATGCAAAATTTGTATATATAGCCTTGCCCTTGAACTTTCGAAAGTTTCTGTTTAACTTAGAAAGTGATACATTGGGTTAACTCTTCAATATTTAAGAAAAACTTTCTCTAATATGTTTTCTTATATCAACTACCCAGTTGTATTAACAGTTTTGATATTAGTCTGCACATTAAAGTCACTGTGCATGTATGTATGCAAATACAACTTCTCTTTGTGGAAGGAAGAGTAATTTTTAGTAACCTGTATAACAAAATCACCTCTCATTGAGTTGATATGTATTGGATTAACTTTTTTAAAGCATACTTCTAAATAAATGATACTCATAATTAAAAACAATGTATAAATGATAAGAAAATACATTTTTCAGGAATATATTTAAATGGATTATAATTACAAAATAATCTGTGTTGTAAATTCGCCAGTCGTTAGAAGTCCTGATTTATTAACTTGATCATCTGTTAACATTTACTACAAGCTAAAGATAGCATAATAAAGCTTTAGAATGAAACTCGTTGGGCTATCAAATACTATTTTTTATGTAGGGAGACTTAGACAGTTAATTTAGTATGTATAAAGCACATTGACTACTGCCTAGCCCATCATAGGCCCATGTAGAAGCAAAAAAAATAATAATGAATTTGTTCATATATTTTATGAACCGAGAGATTGATTTTTACTAAAGATAGTAAAGTATGCACTATTGCTAAGTATTCTGAACAACCTCTAAGAATGTCGTGTTGGGGCCTGGGGAGATGGCTCGATGGGTAAGGTGCTTCTTGCCGTGCCACCCTGAGGACCTGAGTTCAGGTCCTTATAACCTATGTAAAATGCCAGGTTCGTGGCACGTACCTGTAATCCCAGCAATTGAGAGGCAGAGAGATGGGACCTCAGGGCTCATTGCCTAGCTAGTCTAGTTGATTTGGTGAGTTCTAACACATGTATACAAATACATGCACACTACTCACATGCACATGTAATAAAAAGTTATTCTGAATCTTCGAATGCCAAGACATTTCGCATGGTACAAATGTGTAGGCTATTCATTTATACCTTCATATGCAGCCTTTTAAATAGCTAGCCTGCTGATGATTGTATTCTTATTTTCTTGTTTTAAATCTTGTTATAATTTTGACACATAATTTGTGTAATTTGTCCCCCCTTTTATATTTGAATAATTAATACATGTACAAGTTTAAAATGTCGAACAGTGTAAGATAGAACAGAGAAAATTTTATTCTCTTTTCCTTCCTTGAACTCCTATCCTCATAGTATTCTTGTCTGGAAGTGGAGAACTACTAAAAGCTTCTTGTGTGTGCTTTCAAAAATTATTCTGGGCATTTGCAAACATATGCATATATATCTATAAAATATGCTATTCTTAACCTTGGTCTTTTTCAGTTTCATTCTATTATGAGTTTACAGAGGTCACCATCATTCTCAGGGCTTCAGCCTATATTCCATATATGTATAAACTATCATTTATAATCTCCCTGTATTACTTGATACAATTTTAAACTTCTTACCAATATCACAACCAATACTCTGTATCTTTTTCTATGTAAATTTACCAAATTCCTAGAAATGGAATTGCCAAGTCTGAGAAAATATATTTTAACTGAATTTCCTCCTTACATTCTAAAATATCATAATATCAACTTTCAGATCTTGGTCTGTCTAATGGGTGAAAGGTGCTGGTTTATAAATGAAGTTAAGGGTTTTTTTTTTTTTTTCATGTTTAAGGGCCATTAATATATTATAAAAATCCTTTGCTAGTTCTTGTTGAGTTACTGCGTTTCCCCATGAATTTCTAGAAAATCTTTAAGAAAATTGGCCCTTTATGTATTCTTTTTTCTGTTAGTTCTCTTGACCTAGTGTTATTAAATTTTGTATCTAGAAATTTCATTTTTATTCTGTAAAGTTGCTGGTGGTAAATTAGTTTTACAGCCTCTGAATTTAGACTTGCTCATCTATTCTCCCTCTTTTCTTTTGTTCATTTGTGTGTGTTTTATGACATTTTGTTGAATTTGTCCTTTATTGATTTTCCCAGTAGGATTGGAATTTAGCTTTAAAACTAGATAACTAGTCTGTTATGCCAGTACCTTTTGTTGGAAATTGTTTTCACTTTGTATCTCCAATGATTTCCATCATATTCTGTGTACTTGAGCTTATTTCTGGATATTTATTCTATAGTTTCTTATGCTGCCATACCAGCATGTTCATCTCTCTTTTTGTCATATACTTGGGATACTTTAAAAATTGTCTCAATTAATGTTTCTCATCTCCCATAAAACTTTAAGTCATGTGTATAAGGCAAAACGTTTTTGCTTCCATTGTACAGTTAGTCTCTGAAATTTAATTTTTATATTAACTTCTTAATTTCAACTCAATTTGAATTCTTTTCTTTTCTAGCTTTTAATCTAGACAACGAGCAACCAGATTATGATATGGATTCAGAAGATGAGACATTATTAAATAGACTTAACAGAAAGATGGAAATTAAGCCTTTGCAATTTGAAATTATGATTGACAGACTTGAAAAAGCAAGTTCCAATCAGGTACTGTATCATGTACAAATGTCTTACCTTACAGGTAACCCAGTTAATGCCTTTATTTTGCATTGTGTGAGTGTATTACATTTTATTGTCTGAGTTTTTTTTCTTGACATCTTATAATTTCTGATTATAATATTCTTTGAACATACTACTTCATAATTTTCATGGATAGGATTTCCATTTTTATGTATACATAAAAATATTAGTAACAGGCTTACACTATCTTCTTGCTCTTTATCATGGGATTATATTTTTAATACTTTAGCAACTAATTTGGTTTGATTAGGTTTCTAAGGCAGTCATCTTGCATATTAGTAGCTCAGATATATTTACTATTAGTGTTAAGTGAATTTTATTTTATTTTTTAATTTTTTTATTGTCCATAATGAGTTACAACATTTAGTGGGCAAACGATGAGTTGTTATCCCCAATTCCCCACTGCCCTCCCCTCCCCCCTCAACTGGATAGCCTCCTCCATGAGCCGTCTGGATCGGTCCTTGTGTGAATTTTATTTTTAATAATTTATATTTACTTAAAATTTTACATTAGAGAATATTATTCACAAAGTAATAGAGAATTTTTTAGTGAGGTGCTTCGCATATTGTCTAGGGAATTTAAAGATGATCCTGGTTTTTTGGAAAGCAGCTAAGCAGCACATGTCAAGAGGCTTTTAATGTTTACACTGTTGATTTAATAACCTCTTATCTGACCTCTTATCTGGGAATTACTGTCAAAAAAATAATTGAGAAAGAAAAAGAAAGCCAAGATGCAGTTCAGTGGTGTAGCTCTTGCCTAACATGGACAAGGTTTTGGGTTTTGTCCCTTTTACTACAAAAAAATTTACACAGAGAAGGAGGTTTTTGAATGGAGATATTCAGAGTAAATTATTAGTTGCCTGTAGGATGGAATATTATAAGGCAGTGAAAATGATGATTGAATGGTGACATATGTCTTAGGAAATGATTATGTGATATTAGAGTTTGTACACAGGGTATAGAATTGTTTATATGGAAAACTCTGAAGCTTGTTTAAAACAGATGTGTAAATGTGCAAAGAAAAAAGAACAAGGTACAGCAAGCTGCTAACAGTAATTACATTTGAGTGCTGAAATTACTGGTGATTTGTATGTTCTTTATTCATTTTTTTCTGTTTGCAAATTTACTATAACAAGGATGTATTGATAATGTACTTAGATTTTAAAATAAACTTTTAAAAATAATTGTGGTGTACCTGTGTGGTATATTAATGTGCTAATTATTCATAATAAAGAAATTACAGATATTAGAATTACAAATAAACTATAGAGTAGACTCTTCTGTTTTGCTTTTGGTTTAAGAGGTAGAGTCTCACTCTAGCCCAGCTGATCTGGAATTCACTATGTAGCCCCAGGCTGGCCTCAGATTTATAGCAATCCTCCTATCTCTGCCTTGTGAGTGCTGGGATTAAAGTGGCATGGGCATGAATTTATAGAAATCAGTTTCCCCTAAAACTCAAGTTGTTTAAATCCCTATGGTATTACCAGCTTTTCAATACATTTCTCAAATTTTTTCATTTGAAACTTGTTTGCATAATTATCCTTTCAGCCAGTCTTTTCCCTGTTTTAATGAAAAATAAGATACAGTGTACTATCAAAAAAAACATACTTCCAACAGTTGAATTTTGTATAAATTAAGCTTACTAATTGATATTTATTATAGTCAGTACTCACAGTTTTTCTGAGTTTTTGGTCACTGGAATTCAATGATAGTTTGTGAGGATTTTTAGGTACAAAATTTTCCAGCAAATTTAGGCTATAATTGCTCAGGAGTTACTCAGTATGGCTGAGATTATCATCAGAAGGCTTTGGATCCTATGGATTGCTTTCAAGTTTCTAGCTGAAGTAGGCAGGTGACTGACAACATTGAAGCCCTGCCCATGTAGATCTTATTATCTCAGTGAGGACATGATAAACAAAAAAGCAGGAAAGAGGGCTGGGAAGGTAGCTCAGTTGATAAAGTGCAAGCATGAGGACCTGAGTTTGATCCACAGTTCCCATGTAAAAATACCAGGCCTTATAGTGATCTGATCCCTGTGCTGAAAAGGTAGAGTTAAGAGGATACCTGCAGTTCTCTGGTCAGCCATTCTAGCCCAATTGGTGATTTGTGGGGGTGACACCTGAGGTTGTCACCTGGCCTACACACACACACACACACACACACACACACACACACACACACACACACACACACATATGCACACGCATTTTAAAAAGCAGATAAACAAGATAGTTTACTGCACATGTACTATCAATGTTATCTTATTTTCTTTTAGTTAGAGACAGTCTAGACCTCAGACACCTAGGTAAACACAGAATTTGGATAAGATCCACTTAAAAGCATTGGGAGATAATGGTAGAAGTGCTGTCAGAACCAAGGCTAGAGACACAAGTGTGTTTGGCTGTCTTCAATCCAAGTTCCTACTTTGTGAATTTATGAGTCTCTTTAATTTTCTTTTGGAGAGGCTAGCAGAGTGCCTATTTCCAGGGCAAGTAATCAAGTTCGTGGATAATACTTATTTTAGTTAGTAAAAAGAGTGAGGCAAGTTTTCTGCCTCTTTATTTGGGGAGACTCTTAGAGTGAAATCATTAAGAACTCTGAATGTCAAATGCTGTGATTAGTTTCAGATCCCAATCTGTTTATTTCTTGTATTATCACAGTTCAGCTTTTTTTTTTTTTTTAAATTTCTCATGACCATACTTTTGTATGGTCTCATTGTGTATCCAAGGCTGGTCTAGAACTTGTTTTGTAACTCATTCTGGCCTCAAACCCAGTATCTTCCTGCCTCAGCCTCTTGAGTGTTAGGATTATAGACATGCACCACCACACCATTCAATTCTTTCAAACATGACAGTGTGTTGAAATTTTATTCATGGTGTTCTCACCCTATTCATTTTAGGGTAATATTACTTCACCACTGATTTTTAATAAATGGATATAAACCATGTATTTTTGTCCTTGATCTCTTTCAAAAGTTCCAGGATTTTTCTCCCTTCTGAAATTACCTGTTGGAAACTCCACCAAGACTTTCCAGAGACCTCTCAAACTTAACCCTTTAAAAACTTAATTTACTATCTTACCATGGATGATCCTTTGTTTCTTTTCAGTGATTTTTTTCAAACTCAGATCATCTGTTTTTTTCATCTTCTTCAATCCCTAAATTTATATAGTCCTCAGATTCTTTTAATTTAATATTAAAATTGTCTTCTTTCAGTTAGGGCAGCTAGTTGCAAAGCTTGCAAGACTGAATCTTGTATAAGAGAAGTAAAATGGTGTAGTTATTTTTCAGTCACCTAAATTGGAAAATGGGTGATAGTGTAAATAAATGATAGTGTAATGTTAAACTTACTAAAGTTGATTACTATGGTTATAAAAGAGACCATCTCTTAAGATAGGTGGCAAGGCATGAATGAAGCTCAGTTGAGAGAGTCCTCACCTAGCATGCACAAAGCACTTAGGAAATAGAGGCAGGAAGATTAGAAGTTAAGGGCAATCCTTAGCTATATAGTAAAACCAGCCTGGGCTGCATGAGACCCTATCTTTAAAAAAAAATTCCACCCCCAAATCATAAGTATACTTAGATATTTTGTGGTAAAGAGCCATGATGCATATAACATACTCAAATGAGTCAAAAAGCAAATCCTCTGTGTGTGTGTGTGTGTGTGTGTTGGAGACAGGAGAGCAAATGTCTGCATGTAAGTATGTACTAATAGTAAAGCAAGTGTATTTAAAAGCTAACAATAGATGAGTCTGGGTCTAAAGGGTATACAGGTGCTCTTTGAAATATTTTGTTCTTATAGGTTTTTCATACTTTTGTGGTAATTTCTAAATAAGGGTTTTTTATTTACAATAACACTAAAAAATTTTAAAAATTATACTTTGAAATGCCTCAATGTGTTCATTTATAAACTCTTATCTCCTTAACATAATCCCTATTTTTTAATTTATTAAGTAGAAATTGTGTATGAATAAATCCTGTGTTGGTACCACCATTTTCTTCCTCCCTGCCCCCTTTCCACTGAGGACCCTCTTCAGTGGGATTGCTGGTATGCACCATGGGGTTTTGGGCTATGGGTTGTGAGAGCAGCAGTCAGCCATTATAGGGATTGGGGGCAAGACCTCTGGATATTCCCACCCACCTTGGCTCTTAAAATCTTTCTGCTCCCCTTCCTCAAAATTTCCTGGGCAGTGATGGGTGTGTTTTAAGTCTACTATAGTGTTGAGCTCCTAGCAGCTTCTGCTCTAGCATCTTTGAGTCCTAAAAGAGGAATTTCACACAAACTTCCACCCTGCTTCTTTCTCTCAGCGGTACTTCATAGTGTAGGGTCCCTGATTTGCACTAGCTCCATATCCTGGTACCAGATTCGAGTAGAAAGCTGCAGCTGTGGGCTTTTCCTAAAATGCTTCCAAAGCATACTGAGGAGTTAAATATCTCCTTTTCAGGAAAAACTTGTGGATAAATGTCCATCTTTTTTGGCAAGAATTCTTTTAGGCTGACACAAAATAACAATTTTAATGCTATACACTATACTCTAATACATGTATGTTAAGGATAAGTTAACGGAAGAGTAATTCAATTATAAAAAATAATTTGAATTTATTGTCTATAGTTTCCATTATAGCTTGTTTAAAGTGTTGTCCAAATTTATTTTCACTTTGTCCTATTAAAAGATCAAAGGGTCATTCCTATGATTACAGAGTTGATTTCAGTGTGTTAGCCTCTTGGTATTTAGGAAATACTTTTCTCTTATAGAGAAAGCTTTGAAGAATTAACTGTACAAGTCTTTCTTTGTAAAGTAAACATGTCTTAAGCACAGAGATACTTAGTATAGAGTTTCTTTTTGTTTGTTTTTTCTTTTGCAGATAGGGTCTCCTGTAGCCAGGTTGGCCTAGAACTCTTTTTATTTTATTTTTTCTTTTTCTTTTTCTTTTCCTTTTTCTTTTTCTGGTAGCACTGACTTATTCATTCACATTAAAGTCACCTGAAATGATATCTTCTGCATTTAAGTGCTCACTAATGTAAATGGGTGAATAAATCCATTTCAATGGATACTTTATTCCACAGTTAAATGATTTCAACACAGCTTTATGACAACTTCCACACCAAATCAGTGCTTTTTATTTCTGTAAATTTTGACTCATTAGTCCCAAGTTATGTTTCTTTTCATCTTTTAACTATACAAGATGAAGAGAAATTTTAATTAGAGAAGGGGATCACCTGGAAAATAAATTTCTTGAAACTCCATATACACATTTCAAAACTGCTGGGTCGCTAATCCATTTATGAACTCTAGGATTGGCAGTATCATGTGCAGCATATTAAAGCTACACTGTCTGAATAGCTTGTTAATTCTATATAAATCAGGTCACACAATGTGCCAACCTGCAACAGACTGTGTGCACTTTAACCGAATGTAACAAAATGTTCTCTCTTTTGAACTTTACATCATCATTTGATGTCTATGAAGGAAATTCCAACAGTATATACAAAAATAGCTTTGCATTTACAAAAGATTGTTTCCTATACTGTTTCATCCAGGTAGCTAGCTAACTCATTGGTTTATGCAACTTTGTTGAAAAAAATCAGTTACTAGGAGAGCTATTAGTTGATTACTCATCAATTGACAACTTGCATCATATAGTCAGTGCTATATTGAACAGTGGGTTGGAAGATAGATTAATAGCTCCATGCCTCCTAACAATTTAAATGAGAATTTCAAAATGTTTTGAGACCCTATTTTGGAATGCTAAGGGTGTTAAACTTCCAGTTTCCCTTCTCTGTAGAACAAAAACAGCTCATTCCTTTATTGACATGAATGAAATACACCATATTATCTGTTTTACTGATGCTATAAGTTCATTACCAATTCTACAGACACATCAGTTATGAGCATAAAGTATATCATGTAACCTCAAAAATCTTTCAGTAGAAGGCTTAGAAACAAGAATGGATGCTGAGCATGCTTGTCCTCCCCCTCAGATGACTTCTTCAGCATGTTTGAACAGTGAGGAATGGTTTTGGTCTCATAGCCAAGTTTGAGTGAAAACATTGGCCACATAATAAACATGATCCATTGTTTAAAAAAATTCTGAATCTTGGGCAACTGTTCTCTTGTAACTACTTTACAGTTTCTAAAAGAAGTCATTGTCCAAAACTGAAGAATTTAAGTCACCTCAGGTGAGCATGTGAATGAATGGAGGGAGATAAACAAAAAGGAAAATTTTGAAAGATGAGGTCAAAAGACCAGTAATTTAAAGGTTATTCCAGCTCTCATGCAGGTTATTCTGACTTTAAGGTAGCATCACATGGCATACTTCTGAGTCTGTTCCAAGATATTCTGTTGTGTTTACCTATGTTTTCTGGATGTTTGTAATCTCTGGCACTAGGGGGTCATCTGGGTTTGGATCACAGAGCAGTGAACAAATGGATAAAATAACTTTAGATAGTTAAAGCAGGAGACCACTGTGATCTTAGACTATCAAGACAAATTATGCCGCTACTGTTAATATTTGGATGATGAATTCTTATAAATACAATCTTAGGTGGTTTGAAGGGTTAGTCTGTAGAAAAGTTATTTGTTAAAAAAAATGTACCACCTTGACATTGGCTATATTTGGGTCTTATAATTATGGCTTCAGAATATGAATATGTATGTATATGTATATATACACACAAATATAATCTCCGCACCTGTTAACTGATGGGTTGATAGTGTCTGTTCTTTCCTTTTTAGCTAATGGACTTTTTTTTTTTTTTTACTTTATTGTCCATAATGAGTTACAACATTTAGTGGGCAAACAATGAGTTGTTATCCCCAATTCCCCACTGCCCTCCCCTCCCCCCTCCACTGGATAACCTCCTCCAAGGGTCGTCTGTATCAATCCTTGTGACAGGGGACCATGGATAGCCTAGTATTCAGCCAGGTTCTCCTGGCCATGCCTCTGGATGATCTCCCCCACCATGGCTCTTACAATCTTTCCGCCCCCTCTTCCGCATAGTTCCCTGAGTCGTGGTGGATGAGTATTAAGGCTGCTTTAAGGTTGTGAGCTTAGAGGTCTTTGTGTCAAAATCATTGGTTTCTGTCTCACTGGCTTATCCTGTGTTGATTTAATGGCT
>PVHP010015417.1:0-37513 GCA_004024765.1 Zapus hudsonius
GAGGCAGAAAGAGTGTAAGAGCCATGGTGGGGGCAATATCCAGAGACATTGTTGTCCCCCCTGCCCCTCCAAAAAAATCTGCTGCTTGCACGACTCATAGCCCTCTATCCCATGGAGCATTCCAGCAATCCCATTGAGGAAGGTCCTCAGGAATAGGGGCAGGGAGAAGGGAAATGGGAATACCAATACAAGACTTGTACATACACAATTTAATCCCTACATTTTTTTACTTACATCTCTAAATTCTCTGATTACCTTTGCAAGGAATGCCTTTTTAGTCATGTACAGTGTGATAGTATAATATGTAAAATACACAAACTGAACAGTGAAATCCAAAATTTGGTTGTTTTTATATACCCTCAAAGGCCCTAGGCATTTTTCTGGCTTTCTTTGTCTGCTAGGCAGACACTGATACCTGACAGATGGAACATTAGTGTCTTACTTTAATCAGTAGGGATACAGTTTAAAAAATTAGGGGATTTGATTATGACTATTATGAGGAAATTATGTATATAGTTAAATTTTAAATATTGAAATGTGTTGTCAGTATTCTCAATTTTTATGTTAACATTTTACTAGTAAAGCTATACAAGTGGTGGCTCTCTGGAAGGCTTATTATTATTATTATTATTTTTAATGGTGTTTGGCTTGAAGTCTTTACTTGACTTTTCATCCCATTGTGCTGGTATTAGAAAACCACAGTATGGCAGTTTCCAAATGATTTTAGGAATGCTACTAGTGCTGTGTATAATTGTAATTTACAATTTACCCTCTTGTTTAGGGAAGGCACACATCACACAAAGGTCTTACCTGTTTTTTTTTTTTTTGTATTTTTACATCATCTGGAACAGTTTAGCTGAAAAGTAGTGGTTTGATTGTCACTGTTCCAAAGTGTAGGAAAATAGTTTGTTTTATATATATATGTATATATATATTTTTATTGTCCATAATGAGTTACATTATTTAGTGGGCAAACAATGAGTTGTTGTCTCCAATTCCCCAATAGTTTATGTTTTGATGTTTGCCTTTGAGAATTATTATACTATAAGCAGCTTTTATCTTGCAAGGAATGTTTCAAGCCAGACAATGGAGGTCTGATTTCTAATTGACTCTGTACTGACTGGAAGACATTTTGAGAGTGAAAATGCTGGGCTGTCTTTCAGGCCTATAAGCTAGAATGATTTTGAAGTCTGCAATAACTACCCAAAAAATAGGTATTTGGTTACATGAACTACAATCAGGTCAGGATTGGTCCAGGCTGGTTGTTTGTGGAGTTCAGCAGCTCTTTTCCATTTTCACTTCTCTTATCTCTAGCTGTTAGGATTCCCGTCTGAGGCATTGGCTACACACATGGGCTCCCAAATCCCTGAGCAGTGTCCTGTCCCTAAAACTTCTGTAACCATAGACATGTTCCATTTTATGGCTTTTGTGTGTGTGTGTGTGTGTGTGTGTGTGTGTGTGTGTGTGTGTGTGTATTTGTAATATTTGGCCATTGGTACATTTAATATATTTGTAATATTTCCCTCCTACAGCTTCTCTTCTGCTGTTGTAGTCAGCCACATGCCATTCGAATGAACCTCCAAACCAGGCAGAGTTTTTGGGAGGAAAGGATTTATTGAAGGGTACAGATCCAAGGGAACTTCCATAATCGCGAAAGAGGCTGGCCCCCTTTCACAGGTCCAAGCAGAGAGAAACCCATCACCAACACCATAGACACACTAATGAAACAGACAGGAATGAAGGGAGAGAAATTTCCTTCCCCTTTATATATATAGCCTTAGGGCTTTGTGTTGAAGCCCTATCCCAGACTTGTTGGCTTCCTGAGTCTCTGGAATTTCCTTCCTGTACTGCCCTCCCAGGAAGGGATGTTCATTTGTAGCTTCCCTGAGCTTCTTTACACCCTCCCCCCTACTGAGAAGGCTGCCTTCCTGTGAATAACATCAGAGACCCGCCCAAGATAATTAAAAAGATCAAGTTGACAACAAAACCTAACAATCACACCTGCATTTGTCTTTTTGGTTAACAAATAGTACATTTTCAAGAAAGAAAATTGAGGGGCCTCGGAGATGGCTCAGCAGTTAGAAGTGCTTGCTTGCAAAGCATGACAGCTTGGGTTTAATTCCTCAGTGCCCACATATAGGGTCACACATACATCTGGACTTTGTTCAGGAGACCCTGGTGCACTCACCCCCCCATTTGCAAATAAATATTTTTAAAAAGAAAGATATTTAAAGAACTCAGATGCAAAATTAAATTTTTAGATTAAAACCACTAACCCACCTTTGTTAACATTGTTAACATTTGTTGTACTGTTACCTTAGGGTGGCCTCAAACTCATGGTGATTCTTTTACTTCTGCCTCCCTCTGATGGGATTAAAGGTATGCAACACCATGCACAGCTCCTTTTTTTGAGATAGGGTCTCGCTCTAGTCCAGGCTGAGCTGGAATTCACTATGTAGTCTCAGGGTGGTCTTGAACTCACAGCAATCCTCCTACCTCTGCCTCCCAAGTGCTGGGATTAAAGGCGTGCGCCACCATGCCCGGCTCTCCTTTTTAAATTTTTAATCATAGGAGAGACAGGGTCTTTCCTACATTGTCCAGGCTAGCCTTCGACTCAAGGAATCTTCTTGCTTTGGCCTCTCGAGTAACTGGGCCTATAGTCAGCTTTCACTTTTTGTTTACTTGTCTGAAGCAGTCTCATGCTGGCCAGGAATTCAGTATGTAGCCCAGGCCAGCTTTAAACCTATGATCATTCTCCACCAGCCTTCTGAACTCTGAGTTTATAGATGTGCACTACCATACCTGATCCATGCTTTTTTTTTTTTTTAAGTGATATAGGGAATCAGAGATATTTTTGGAAAGTGCATCCATGAATTTGCTCCTGTCTTAAAATCAAATCCATACAGGAATGCAAAAAGAAAGAGGGGGTAGTAATGGTGCCAATCTCCCATTATCCTATTACCCATGTGGTTTACCCAGGTGTCCCTCGCAAACATATTTGTTCTCAATACTTGATCCCCAGTTTATGGCAGTTTTGGAATTGGAAACTTGTTGGAATTGGAAACTTGTGTTGTTAGAGGCAGGCTTATGGGAGTTATATCCAGCTTCCCCTTGCCAGCTTTTGGCACACCTTCCTGCCACTGTTTGCAGTGCTGTGGCAGAGGTGATGTCCACCCTCTGCTCATGTCATCATTTTCCCTGCCATGATGGAGTTTCTCCCCAAAAGTCTGTAAGCCAAAATAAACCTATTCTTCCCCAAGCCACCTTTGGCCGGGTTCTTTTCCATGCTACAGTGAGAAAGCTGACTACAATACCATGCCAGTCATTTTGCAGGAGGACTTGTCATCCCTCATTGTTACCTGTGAAATCTTAGAGGTTGGTAGGAGCTTGACTTAGCTGTGAAGTCTTTTCAGGGAAGAAGCTGTGAACATGTTCTAAGGTTCTAATTCTTAATCCTAGTAGGTGGTAGCAAACAGTTTATGTAGCTGAGCAAGCTACTTTTGTTAAAAATTCAGAATGTTTTCCCAAAATTAGTGTTCTAGATGCTATTTGTGAATGAATGTTGTTTAAGTATTTTATTTTAAAACTATTGAATGGCATTTGAGTGCATGCAACACTTGAAGGTTTTGAATTGTATATGAGGAAATATAGATTGCTGACCCATTTCTTAGGCTAGTTACTCCATTGTGTGTAGTTTCCTTTCTTGTTACCGGAAATTCCATGTCATGTTCCACTTCCACCTTGTGTGTTTGCTTTCAGGTGCCCAGAAAGGGTAGGAAAGCAGGACTTCCCCTTTCCAAGATTCGATTTCCAGAAGTTGAAATACTATATAGCTTTACTTATATTCCATGGCCAGAACTTGGTCATAGGACCAAAGTAGCTGTTACAGGGGCAGGGGAGTATCACTTTCATTTTGAAAGAAAGGGCCATGCACTCAGCTAAGCACCAGATGTGTTATTAAGGAAGAGGGGGAGAAATGATTCTTAATCTCAGCCAATAGTCTCTGCTACAGAGTCTAACAACCAAGAACAGTTAAAATTATTGAAGCCAGGTTAGTCCCAGCACTTGGAGGCAGAGGTTGGAGGATCGCTGTGAGTTCAAGGCCAGCCTGAAAATAAAGTGAGTTCCAGATCAGTCTGTATTAGAGTGAGACTCTACCTCGAAAAAACAAAAAATAAGAAATTGTTGAAGTCTGGTGTGTGTGTGTGTGTGTGTGTGTGTGTGTGTGTGTGTGTATGTGTGTTTGAGGTAGGGTCTTGCTTTAGCCCATGCTGACCTGGAACTTACTTTATAGTCCTAGGCTGACCTCAAACTCAGAAGGATTCTCTTACTCTGCCTCTCAAGTGCTGGAATTAAAGGTTTACGTCACCATGCTTGGCTAGGTCCTTGTCACTCTTTTCTTTTTCTTTTTTTTTTTTTGAGGTAGAGTCTCCCCCTAGTCCAGGCTGACCTGGAATTCACCGTGTAGTCTCAGGGTGGCCTTGAATTCATGGTGAGCCTCCTTCCTCTGCCTCCCGAGTGCTGGGATTAAAGGCGTGCGCCACTACACCCGGTTGGCCCTTGTCACTCTTGAAGCTGGACCCCACAGTTCTTTTTCATAGGGCTTGAAAACCTCTTGTGCACCATCTCCCCAGTCCCACCCTAGCTTTTTAATGTAATCTTCCTAAGGACTTGCCTTTTACCAGATGTTACCACTTTGTTAAGAATGGAAGAGTCTCTCTCTCTCTCTCTCATTCTGTCTCAGCAGATGTTCAGAGCATGGTTTTTCTGAGATTCATACTACAAAAGGAGCTTGCTGAAAGAAAACTCATTAAGTGTTATATTGGCTTGAGCAGCTGCACTCTTTCGTCGAAGTGTGTTGAATGTAGTTTCACGTAGAGTGTGTGTGAGCTGAAGCAATAAATGAAATTTCCCATCTCCTTTTAGGAATCAAGAAGCATTTAGATACTTTAAATACTACTACCTTATTCAAATGTGTGCTAATTTTGATTATAAAAGTGGCAGGTGGGTGGCAAACAAGATAGCCCATCCCCCCCAATTTTTAGCCTGAATATATTGTATATGCCACAAAGCAAAATTACTACATATAAAATCCAAAGGAGATAGATAATGAAAATCATTGTGTATGTGGAATATTTTTCTCCAAATTTTAGAATTTAGAAAATTTTAGAATACTTGTAAGTCACAGTGGGCTGAAGAAATCTGAGGTCTTTCCTTTTTTTTTCTTCTTCATATGACAATTTCTAGCTGTAGTAAATTGTTCTTAAGATTTCTTTAGGGCTGAAGAGATGGCTTAGCGGTTAAGGCGTTTGCCTGCAATGCAGAAGGACCAGAGTTAGATTCCCCAATGCCCATGTACAGCCAGATGCACAAGAGGGCGCATGTGTCTGGAGTTCGTTTGCAGTGGCTGGAGGCCAAGTCCCAGCACTTGGAGGCAGAGGTAGGAGGATTGCTGTGAGTTCAAGGCCACCCTGAAACTCAGGTCAGCCTGGACTAGAGTGAGACCCTACCTCGAAAAAACAAAAAAAAATTTTTTTTCTTTAATACCGGGCATGCATTTTTAATTCTAGCACTTGGAAGGCATAGGTAGGAGGATCTTCATGAGTTCAAGGGCAGGTTGGGACTATAGAGAGTTCAAGGGCAGGTTGGCGTAGAGTTAGACCCCACTTCAAAAAAAAAGCTGGAGACGGGCGTGGTGGCGCATGCCTTTAATCCCAGCACTTGGGAGGCAGAGGTAGGAGGATCACCATGAGTTCAAGGCCACCCTGAGACTACAGAGTGAATTCCAGGTCAGCCTGGGCTAGAGTGAGACCCTACCTCGAAAAACCAAAAAAAAAAGAAAAAGAAAAAAAAAGTTGGGGGGACTTCTTTAGTCTTTGGCTTAGGAAAACAAAACAAAGTCTGGAGAGATGGCTAAGTGGTTAAGGCTCTCGCCTTCAAAGCAGAAGGACCTGAGTTCAGGTCCCCAGTACCCACGTAAAGCCAGAAGCACAAGAAAGTACATGCATCTGGAGTTTACAGTGGCTAGAAGCCCTGGTGCACCCATTTTCTCTCTCACTTTCAAATAAAATATTTAAAACAAAAAACAAAACAAATAGTCCTATTTAGCCTACTTAAAGTGGAAGTTGTAATCAGTCCCAGTTGTAAATAGTATCCATGGAAATCTAAAGAAGACTTTTCACAAGGCAAACCACTGATATAGCTGTGGATGATGATGACACTGAAAACAAGGGGTGTGGTTAGTGATCAATGACTGCTGATCGTAATTGATTCTATGTCTGATACGCTATGATATACATTTTTTAAAAAAAGCAAAACAACAAAAACCTACAGGACTACAAAAGTCTGACCAAGCAAGAATAACTACAATTGAAGACAGTGATGGTATATGGAAGAGAGGGGAGAAGGAAGGGGTCAAGTTAGAGAGTTGGGGACAGATTTCACTTGCCCTTAGAAGTGTATATGAATTAAAGCAAGTAATAGAAGCCCACTGAAACTGTACACTTTGACCAAGCTAATATCTTTTGGGGTATGTTCCATGTTAGCTATGATAATAGCATTTTTATTATCAGCCAATAAAATAAGAGCACAATCTTCAGTGTCTGAGACATGACAGGTGTTTTGGAAATGTGGTAGGGCAGGCTATAAAACCAGACAAAATTCTTGTTCTGTATACTTTGTTTTATGGGGAAGAATTACTCAAATGAAGTAACATGTTAGCAGTGGGCGTCATTGGGCACATGGCAGTGGAACAGGACAGCCTGTGAGTTGGTGGCAAGCTGACTGTAAGTTGACTTGGGTCCAGGAACAGACTTGAGACCAGGCCTTACAGGGCCAGCTGATGTGTCCCTAGGAGAGAAGAACCAAAGCCAGCTGAAGGGCAGGCAGAAGATGTGTGTTTTTTCTTTACTTTTCTGATTTCTTGGTGAACTGTAATCTGTCAGTTTTTGGGGCAACAATTCATGTATCCTTATTATTTGGATGCAAATGTGGTTTCTGTTAAGATGCTTCTTGGCTTTCCTTTTTCTCCTTTAAGCATCTTTTACACATGCTTATTTGAAGTACACTCAAGAAGCAAAGTACTCATGGTTAATAAAACTGATGTAAATTTCTATATCAATCTAAGAAGCAGTTCAGTATATCCTAACAAGTGCCACATGCTTTGTTTATATATCCAAACTCATGTGGCTTTTTAGTCTACTGTGCATTAAAAGACATTTAGACATTTTATGTATTTATGAGAGAGAGAGAGAGAGAGAGAGAGAGAGAGAGAGAGAGAGAGAGAGAGAGAAGGTGGCTGAGAGAATAGCTCACCTAGGCCTCCTGCCACTGTAAAGGAACTCCAGATACTTGGGCCACTTTGTGTATCTGATTTTACATGGGTACTGGGAAATCGAACCTAGGCCATCAGGCTTTGTAATAAAGCTCCTTAACCCTTGAGCCATTTCTCCAGCCTAATAGGTTGCATTTAATCTTAACATTGTAACTGATTTAGAATTTTTTTTTTTTTAATTTGGGGTTGGGAAGATGACTTAGCAGTAAAAGGTGCTTGTTCAAAGCCTGTCAGCCCAGGTTTAATTCCCCAGCCACACATGTAAAGCCAGAAGGGAATTTGTTTACAGCAGCAAGTGACTTGTGCACCTACAATCACACAGATATAGCTATTTTAAAAAATATAAAAATATACAATAGTGGGCTGGAGAGGTGGCTCATCGGTTAAGGCACTTGCCTCCAGTGCCTAAGGCCATGGGTTCAATTCCCCAGTACCCACATATGCCAGATCCACAAGGTGGTGGCCCTGGTGCTCCCTCCCTCTCTGTATTTCTCTGCTTGAAAATGAATAAATAAAATATTAAAATATATATATATATATACACACACAATAGTAGGCAGAAAAACCAGATAAATTTAACTTTTGATTTTGATAGTTTAAAAAAATCTGCAATTGAGCATCTCTCTGTTTACTGATAGAAATACTTTTATTTCCTGTATATTATAGTTAGTTAAGGCCAAATTTCTAATTCTTATGTGAAGTTGTAGGTAAATATTTGAATGGGAAGGGACTGTAACTGAACATGATAAAATTTACATTTTATATATTATAAGGAGGGCATCCACAATGTAGGTGCTTATAAAATGCAAAAAAATAACTGGGTGGGAAATTTTGTAGCTTGATATTTGAACTGTGGAATAGTTGCTTTTACAAAATTGAAAGCTGCAGACTACCATTAACTGCCATTAATTCCATTGAACAGAAATATGTTCCATTTACTGTACAATCAGGAGCCAGGCTTGAATGAGTTTAAATAGATGAAATCTAAATTATACTGACAGTCCATTAAACAGTAGCAGAAAACCCGTAAAGAAAATGGATTCACCATGATACCAGCTTATAATAAAATCATTTGCCAAGTAAGAATTATAGCCCAGGCATTGTGAATTCTCCTGTGTATTTCCAGTGAGCGCTGCAAATTGGTTTGAAGCATTTACTGCAAAGCCTGAGCTCCCACAGCATTGCTTTCTGAAGAGGAACTCCTGGTGTTGCTTTTAAAGCTCTCCCTGAAGGCTGTGACACCAGCAATCAGATGAGCAGTTTGTTTGTTGTCAGCCATATGGGGAGAGAAGACTTCTTTACCCCAGCTACCTGCCACTCATCACTTGCCTGTGCATTCTGGGCATAGTGTTACTGCGCTGGTGCCCTAAATATACCTTATTTTGCCATATTCCACTTTTTAAAAAATGACTATTATTACCACGGAGCTACATCCCCAGTCCCCATACCTCCCCCTACCCCCTTTTTTTTGAGACGGTATTACTGTGTTCTCCAGGCTGGCTTCTAAGCCATGATTCTGGAGCTTCCCAAGTGCTGTGATCCCAGGCGTGCGCCTCCATGCCTGGCCCATGCCTTTCTACTTCCAATTTTGTTGTGTGGTTCTTTCCAAGGTAGTGTCTCACTCTATCCTAGGCTGACTTGGAACTCACTCTGTAGTCTTGGGAAATTTTTTGAGTTAAGGATCTGTCAATATTTCCATTAGCAAAATAGTCTTTATTTTTTGAATTTTGGGGTAGGTGTTACTGTGGGAGTTTAGGAGTGAGACCCCACACAATGTTGCCAAGCTCCTCACTAACCCCTCCCCAGTCAGAGCTTGCCTCTATTAAGCTTGCCTTGCCTCTTAATAGGTTCAAAAATGGGTATTGTTAATTCTTGTTTCTTAAACATATATATATACTTCTTCTGATGCTATTTTTTTTCCAAATTCCACACCCCAGTACCCAAACAGTAGTTTGGGTTATTTCTTCAGAGGGGGGATTGTGAAGGATCAAGGGTCTGCAGGGACCAGCCCCTCCCCTTGAGTGGGAGGTGTCTAGTTAGAGCTACAACCTAGGTGCTAAAACTGATTGGTCAAATATGAACCAATCAGCTGCCTCTCTGATTCACTTGGGAAAAAACTTAAATTGACTTCCCTAGAGGAAGCCGCTCTCTTTCCCCTACATGGCCGGCCACAGAAGGATCTCTGAATTTCCAGGAAGGTGAAGCCTTCCCCCACCCCGGCTGGGGTGGGGGCAGGCTCCAGACTTTTTCCCTCATGAACCTTTCCTTCTCATGATGGGAGCTCCCTGTTATCTTTTCTGTTTCTGCTTATTTAGCTAAACAATATAAGTTCTGTTAAACTCTCTGACACATGTTTTCCCTACACTTGTGGCTGGAAAACTCTGTAACTCCCCATGTTCCCTTAAATAATAAAGTTTCCCACTATACCTTACTATCTTGTTGTCTATGATTTTAATTCTTTAACTTTATAGACAAGAGCTCAGATACTCTTTAAACTTGGAGTGCGTTGAAATTTTTACTGGGGGTTATCTAAATTCTAACCCTTCCCCACACCCCGTATCATAATCCGTATCATTCCTGTATTGGCACAAGGTTGTTACTTGCATGTTTTAGTCCTACGAAGTTAAGTAGAGTGGGTCACAAGATGGGAAGGAAGGGCTAAGTGAGCTCTCTAATGCTACAGATCTTTGCAGGGACTCAGGCATTCTTGTATGCCAGGCAAGTTCTCTACCCTCAATACCCTATGCACCATCACCAATTCTTTAATTTGTATGTTGATAGTATGTGTGGTATCACACCTGTGTGTGTGTGTCTTTGTGTGTGTGTGTGTGTGCGCATGCACACGCTGTTAAAGCACCCAGAATGCTCTCCTGTGGTACCCAGTGGGCTTGCCTATGAAGGAAGGCTGGAGGAGAAGGTTGGGTACCCTTTTTTTTACTCACCTGACTCATTGCCTGGCTTTTTTTTTTTTTCTTGAGATATGGGTTTTTTTTTTTTTCTTTAGTATTTTTATTTATTTGCAAGGAGAGAGAGAATGAGGGAAAATGGGTTTGCCAGGGCCTCTTGCCACTGCAAATAAATTCCAGATGCCCCCACCACTTTGTGCATATGGCCTTTTGTAGTCACTGGGGAATTGAACCTGGGCCATCAGGCTTTGCTAGCAAGTGCCTTTAACCACTGAACCATCTCTCCATTCCCGACATGGAGTCTCTTACTGATTCTGGAGCTTGTTGTTGGTGGGTCCCAGCATTCTCTGCTCTCCTGCCATAGGACTGGGATTGCAGGTGTGCATGGTCATGCCCCAGCTGTCTATGTTTGTTTGGGAGATTCAAACATTGGTGGTCTGAGGCCTTCATACTTGTACAAGAAGTGTGCTTAATGGCTGAACCATCTCTCCCGTCCTCCATCACCAAATTTTGTTTTTGTTTTGTTTTTCTTTTCTTTTTTTCTTTTTTGGTTTTTCGAGGTAGGGTCTCGCTCTAGCCCAGGCTGACCTGGAATTCACTATGTAGTCTCAGGGTGGCCTCGAACTCATGGCGATCCTCCCTCTGCCTCCGGAGTGCGTGTGCCACCACGCCCGGCTTTGTTTTGTTTTTCGAGGTAGGGTCTCACTCTAGCCCAGGTTGACCTGGAATTCACTGTGTAGTCTCAGGGTGGCCTCAGACTCACAGTGAACCCTCCTACCTCTGCCTTCCAAGAACTGGGATTAAAGGTGTGCACCACCAAATCTGGCTCTATCACCAATTTAAAAAAAAAAATTGCCGGGCGTGGTGGTACACGTCTTTAATCCCAGCACTCAGGAGGCTGTGGAGGCAGTGGGCTGGAGTGAGACCCTACCTTGAAAACAAAAAACAAATTATTTATTTGCAAGCAGGGAGGGAGGGAGAAAATGGGTACTCTAGGGCCTCCAGCCACTGCAAAGGAACTTTGTGCATCTAGCTTTACATAGGCACAGGGGAATCAAACCTGGGAGGTTGGTTCGACTTTGCAGGTAAGCACCTTTAACCTCTGAGCCATTTCCCCAGCCCTCCATCACCAATTTAAAAATAAAATTTCTTCCATAGATTACACACCTACCTTATTTTTTTGCATGCCTACCTTTTATGGCATATAAATGCTACATAAATGTAGGTTCAAAACAATGAGAGAGGGCTGGAGAGATGGCTCAGCGATTAGGGCACTTGCCTCCAGTGCCTAAGGCCCCAGGTTCAATTCCCCAGCTCCCACATAAGCCAGACCCACAAGGTGGTGGCCCTGATGTGCGCTCTCTCTCTCTCTCTCTCTCTCTCTGCTTGAAAATTAATAAATAAAATATTTTTTAAAAAAAAAACAATGAGAGATCCATATCACTTAACTGGAGTTTAGATGTTGAGCTAGCTAGAATCGTTTTTTTAATTAGCTTAGTTCTGTTTTGTTTTTTGAGGTAGGTCTTACTGTAGCCCAGGCTGACCTTTAGTCCCAGGTTCATAATAAATTATGGAGATGAGCATGCATAAAATGTCCTTTGCTTGGGTAATGCAGTTGCCAGCCATGTGTAAGATTTAGCATGTCATTATAACAAGATTTCTGCTAATGGCAGAATGGTTTTGCCTTTTCTTCTCTTAGTTTTCAAACCCAGTTCATATGTGATTGGTTAAAGATGGAGGTGTGCTGGGGCAGTTATTCTAAAGCACCAGCAGCTCTTCTTCAGTTAGAAAGGTAATTATGGAGGACCAGATTTTAAGCTTCTGAGGTACTGGAAGACTTCCTAACTTCTAGAAAGGAGAAATGTGAAGAAAATTTCTTTTAGTGTGTTAAAGCCTGCTTTCCCATTCTTTCTAGCCAGTCTTTTTCTTCAAAATTTAATTTTTCCTTGGTAGCTTTAAGGCCAAAGACTGATCAATGTAGACTAGAAGGATAGAGTGTTACATGTTGAGACAAAACTCACGTAAGTTTTGTAGTACTATTTATGAATAGTTGTTTCAATATATGGTATTTGATGATCATGAAGAGAGAGAGCAACTATATATTCCACCTGGGATGTTTTTCTGCTGAGGTTTTGGTCTTAGATGATGTTGCCAATTTTGGGTGACATTTGATGGAGTCAGAATACAAGCTAAGGGACTGGACAAGAAAGAGTTCACTTAATGAGGTATTGGATTCTACTTCTCCCATTTATTTTTAATTTTAATATATGTGTGTATGTGAAACATTACTACAGAGTCCAATTTTTTTAGGCGGGGGGGGGTGCCAGATGCTGCTTGTATCCAGCTTATGTGGGCACTGGGGAATTGAATCAGGGCCAGAAGACTTTGCATTGGACCATCTTCCCAGCCCCATTCTCCCCTTTAAGCTCTCCATTATTGCCAGACACTGTTAGCATCCTCTCCCAGCAAAGTTCTATCTACCAGAAAACAGAAAGTAAGCCTTCCTCAAGTTCTTTTTCTTTTCTTTTTTTCTGATTGTCGTAGTCAGCCACATGCTGCTGGGATGAATCTTTAAACCAGGCATAATTTCGTGGAGGAAAGTATTTATTGAAACTTCAGCTTGAGGGGAAGTTCCTTAACAGCGAAAGAGGCTGGCCCTCTTTCACATATCCCAGCAGAGAGAGAAACCCATCACCTACACCACACACACAGAGCAGGAAACAGGCAGGAGGGCCAGGGAGAGAATTTCTTCCAACTTTATATAGCCTTAGGTGGGGTCTTACAACCCTTTCCAGACTTAATGGCTTTCTGAGTCTCTGGAATTTCCTTCCTGTATGGCCCACACAGGAAAGGATTCAGCTTCTTTGAGCTTCTTTACATTCTGCCCCTTGCTGAGAGGCTGCCTTCCTGTAAACAACCTCAGAGACCCACCCAAGATAATTAAAAAGATCAAGTTGACAACAAAACCTAACCATCACACTGGTGCTGAAAACTGAACCCAGGGCTAGTAAGTGCTTGATTGCTGAGCTAAATCTGTAACCTCAAGCTCATATTTTCTTAAAGGCATGTTTTAGAAAAACAACATTCTTTTTGTTCATATTGATGAATATAGCAACCTTTGCCTTAAATCTCATACAACTTCTATTTTCTCATCTTCATTTATTAGCTTCTCATAACTTTTGGGTATTTCCTAGGCAGAATACAGACTGCATTGTTTAGCTAGGTGAGGAATGTGCTGACTGTTTTCTAGATGGGGAAAGTAGCAACGGGAGCACTTGTTAGAGGCCCACATTTGTATTAACAAGATAGATACTTGTGGATTTGAGTTTACATTATTATAGCAGACTACTGCTACCTTGTGGAATGGTTGTAAGTGGCTAGCATGGAGGCATGGTGCATGGCAGGGAAGAGAAATGAAGAACAGAGCAGCCCTGAGAGTCAGCCTCCCTCCCAGCTGCGCCCCTGGAAAACCTCTTTGTGGGGAAGGCTTTGTTCACATGGCTTTTTATAAGCAAAGGGTTTTCTATTGGCAGTTCTGTGAGAGTGGCACTGCCATGCTCTGTGAAGGGACAAGAGGGTATTGCAAAGATTAATAGGTGGAAATACATTGACGGAGAGGAAAATTCTTTATGGAACAGAGCAGTGGCTTTAATGCTAGGGCTCGCTATGCTGCTTGCTAAATTAGGGGCTGAAGTAAGTGTCCACTCTGCTCAGTGAGGATATTGTCAGGGAAGGTGCTAATACTTTCTGTGTGTTTCATGACAAAGGGCCTGAGGTGACAGACTGTGATTTTTACCCTTGAGAGACCTGTGCTCTATTTACATGAGCCTGCTGACTTACTGAGGGCTTTTTCTGCCCTGAAAATTTGCCTTCAAGTTTTGACTGATTTCCTTCTCAGCTTAGCTAGTGCTCTGTTGTTTGCAGAGGGCACTGTGGATTCTTGGATACAAAGCCATGTCAAAGTTATGAGAAGCAGCCAGAAACACCCTGGTAATACCAGTGCCCAGACCATGGATTTTGTTGTTCCTGTTCACAGGGATTTGAGGTCACACAGCCTTGTGATCTATTCCAATGTAGAGGCTCTGTGCTTGAGGATAGATTCAATGTAGACACATGGCTTCATTTCCAGGCATCCTTACTAAAGAGAAAAAAAAATAGTTTTTATGTGTTGTTTAGAATAATTGATACAGGTGATAATAGCCTCGTCATTTTTCTGGGCCACTTCAGGCACGCTAATTTTAAGATTAAAAAATATATATTTTTGCCAGGCGTGGTGGCGCACGCCTTTAATCCCAGCACTCGGGAGGCAGAGGTAGGAGGATCTCCGTGAGTTCAAGGCCAGCCTGAGACTACAGAGTGAATTCCAGGTCAGCCTGGGTTAGAGGGAGACCCTACCTCGAAAAACAAACAAACAAACAAACAAAAATATGTATATATATATATTCCCTACAGCAACTGTTAGCTCAATCTAGTAACTGAGTTTTCATGTGGGTAATTTTGAAAATGCTCACACATCAGCTTTGCTCAGTTCTTTCAGAATTGCTAGCTTTCTATGTAGTCTCAGGGTGGCCTTGAACTCTCATAGTGATCCTCCTACCTCTGCCTCCCACGTGCTGGGATTAAAGGTGTGTGCTACCACGCCTGGCTTATTATTATTTTTTTTTATAAGTATCTTAGGCAGTTTTTAAAAGCAGCCTTTTAGACTGCTCTTGGGAGTGTCAGAAATAATTGCCCAACCCCTGCCATCTCAATTGTAATTTAAGAAAGTACTCTTTCCTTAAGAAAATGTAATTTGGTTTATTTCATTCCGTGTTTGATTGTCTGCTTGCTTTTCTTTTTTAAATATTTTATTTATTTATGAGAGAGAGGGGGGGAGGGAGAGAGAGGGAGAGGGAGAGAGAGAGAGAGAAAGCTCCAGGGCCTCCAGCCACTGCAAATGAATTCCAGACACATGCGCCCTCTTGTGTATCTGGCTTTACATGGGCACTGGGGAATCGAACTCAGGTCCTTCTGTGTTGCAGGCAAGCGCCTTAACCGCTAAACCATCTCTTCAGCCCTGCTTGGTTTTCTTTACAATTGGAATATAAACTGTTCAGGTTAATACTTAACAGTAAATTACACATATGAGATTAGATTATTTCAGTTTTTTTGTCTCTTCCTTGGTTTAGACAAAAAGGTTATTTTAACATATTCAGGCTATACTGCATATTTTATTTTTGCCACAAAATGTTTATTGAAAATAAAGCAGTTTCTTTTTGTGAAACTATGAGAGCATCTCTTGGAAAAAAAGTAATTTTATAATTTTTTCCTTAAATTGTAATCCCCCCCCCTTTCCATGCTGGGATTATGGGCAAGTGCCACCATGCTCAGCTTGATGTGTAATCTTGAGCAAATTTCTTTATCTAAATTTACTCATCTGGGTTTGAGAGTCCTATGGGATCCTCCCTTCCCTAGACCAAATAATTCTTTATCAGAAAAGTGTTAACGTTATTTATCATTTCTGTTATAATTTAATGTTACCTTTGGAAAGAATTTTTTAGCTATAAAAGATACGTGCTATCTTGGTTAATTATTTATACAGAGGTTTTATGGGCCTTGTCTTTGTTTCCTTAAAGCTAAATGCCGTGTTTCAAAATCTCTTTTTCTTTTAAAGACTGTGTGTATATCGAGAGTCGAAGGCCAAACACACCGTATTTCATCTGTAGCATTCAAGACTTCAAACTGGTAAGCATTCTTCATGTTCTGTTCCTCCTGTTTTGTGCCTTCTCTGTTTCCAGCTCCCTTGGCTGTGTCTTGATGGCTTCTTTATTGCTGCTGATGTGATAACCTGTTTCCCTCAGTACTGCTTGCCTCTGGGCTGTGTTCTGAAGTCCCTAGTTCATAGTTTCATTAGCTAGTTTTGTAACACTGTTGAATGCAACAATGTTTCCAAAAAGATTCATTCCAGCCAGGTGTGGTGGTGCATGCCTTTAATCCCAGAGGTAGGAGGATCACCCGTGAGTTCTAGTCTACCCTGAGACTACATAGTGAATTCTATCCAGGCCAACCTGGACTAGAGTGAGACCCTACCTCAAAAAACCAAAAAAGAAAAAAAAAAAAGATTTATTCCTTTAGTGGCTATTTTGACAAATTTCAGAGGTTCCCTGTAGTTTCTGAAGTAGTTTGTTTCAGCTCAGCCATTCATTCTTAAGAGTTTGAAGTAAATTTTTAATGAATTAATGAGGAGTAACAAATTAAATGAGGCAGAAACTAGTTTCCTGGAGAGAACTATATTCTTTTCATATGTTGATTGGTATGGAATACATACACCTAGAACCTATTTTAAGGGTCTTCCAAAAGTAGAATTCAGGAGAAGGAAGCTTGACCATTGAGAACTTTATCATTGGAAACCTCCCCAGTATGAGACCAGTGGTTCCCATACTTGGGGCTTGAGATTGATCCCTGGGTGACTAAATATTTTGCACAAACAAACATCCTCAGTGTTATGTACATTTATGTAGCTTATACTTTTCAGACATTAATATACTGTTCTGATTTTTCAAATCTTGCTTACTTAAAAATAATACATAGCTGAGAACCACTGTTAAGCTTTTCTCAGGCAAGCGACAGGGAAAATAATGTTGAAGTAGAATCATTTGTAAAACATTTCCATCTTCTAATGTGATCCTTGGCCTTGAAAAGGTTGTGAACCACTGTCTACAGTTTTAGGTATAGAGATGTCCTAATTCTTCACCTTTGTAAAGAATGTATTTTTCAGTCCTATGAAGGCCCTCATTTCCACAATCCTTTGTTACCTGAGAATACTTGTTTTGATATATTTCAGTTTAAAGAAGTTAAAGAGACCCTGCTGTGCACTTACTTCTAAGATGTATTTATTCTTAGTAGATTCTTATAAATTCCCTGGCTGTTTTGTAAAACAGACTTGCAGTTTAATCTTATATTCAGTTCTCATGCCAATATGAAATTTTAAAACTATTTTTGAGGTGTTTGCTCTTTTTTTTTTTTTTTTTTTTTTTTTTTTTTTTTTTTTTTTTTTTTTTTTTTTTTTTTAATGACTTTCTTTACAGAGCTTTCTATCTACAGACATGAACTCCTGGGAGGTGGCTTGTTTCCTGGAGAGTTTGTTTTGGTGTATGGCTGCCACCAGAGCCGCCTTTCCATGCTTGTTCTTTGCATGTATGATTTTTGCTAACCCAAGTGCCAGTGCACCATGGAAAACTTGTAGTTGTGAAATAAAACAGCAAGGTTTTTAAGATTTTGAGCCCCTTTGTACATTGTTATTTTTTATTTTTGGTGAATTAGCAGGTGCCTTTGTGTTTGAACAGCATCTTATGAGATGCTGATTATGGTGTATTACATTGTAGTGGTTGCTCTTCTGGGGAAGAAGTGCCTGCTGAGTTACAATCATTGCTTGAGATTTAACAGCAATAAAAACGGAAGCTTCTGTTGTTGGCTTTGGTCTAATACAACACATTAAAGCTATCTGCAAAAACAAGTGGAGGGTAGGTTGCAATGTGTTTAGATACCTTTCTTAAGCCATACACTGCTATTTCTTGTTTTTGTTTGAGTTTCTGTATCCAGTTCATACTTGTAGTTGTCACGTGAGAATAATGGAGATGATGAAATACTTGCTCCTGGGAGGAATGTAGTTATTCCCACTTACTTCTTTCCTTGGCTCTGTGTACTTCTTATGAAAAGAACCAGAGACATGAGAGACATTTTTTTCCCTTTCGGTTTACCCAAGCTATAGGGGAAATGGGTCAGTAGAGGAAATATGTTTTGTTTCTCTGCAAGATTTTGAAGAGAAGAAATTGGAGCTGGTTTGTCTGCAACAAATAACATGGCAAAGTGGAACATTGTAACAAATGGAAACAACTCAATAGGTGTTAAATACTGAGTAATTAAAATCTTCAATCATTACAAAATAAGTTGGTTTGGGATTGTACTGAGATACATGTTTCCTTATTTACATCAGAAATGAAAATTAATCATTTTCCTATGGTGTTTTGAGTATGAGGCATATTTTGAGGATTGTATGAAGTACTGCATGAATGTTCCTTGTGGTATCAATTACAAAAGCAAGATTCTAAGGTGAGATGATAGTGTTAAAGACAACAGCTGTTAATGACTTGAGAAGCTGAGGTGTATTGAGAAATGGGAATGAGGAGAGACTAGCAAAATGTCAATTGATTACCATCCTGCTCTTGGTGATATTCACAAACTAGTTCCATGAGTGATGAGAAGAGTATTTTGATTTAGAGACTAGCTGAAACTTGGGGGATTGTGAGTAATATTTCATGAACTAATTTCGTATGTGCTGATGAGTATTTGGATTTTATGTGGGGACCAGAGTTGTCTTCCTTGGTTCTGCTGCTGTGCTTCCCTAGAGTCCAAGTCTGTGGTATAGAGAGAGCAAGCCAGCCTATGTAAACAGCCTTCCTTTCACTGAGATATGTCCCAACTTGGATGGTAGCTTTTGTTGTCGTTTTGTCAGTGGGGATGGAATCCATCCATAGCGACTGCTTTATTAAGCGTTTAATCACCAGAACATGTAAGGCACTACCTTCCCACATTGCCAGGTATATTTATTTATAGTCCACACTTTTACAGGAGTAGGTGGAAGCCGTGGGAGTGCGGAGTGAGTGTTCCTGACTCAGCTGAGCTGCTTCAAGGGAAGTGAATTGTGTGTTCTGTTGGGAAATATTTGTTTTCCTAGGCAGTATTCATTGCATTCAAGAACTCTGTTTTGTTTGACTACATTGACTAGTTATTTCTGGAAGTAGTCTTCTAAAACAGGGGCTTAAACAAATGATGTGAAATGGATAGTATGTGCTTAATTAGAAGCATGAAGAAAGATCATCAAATAAGGCACCATACTTTTTTGCAACCTATATCATAAATAACCAAAATACCTGGTAAATTATTTAGTTATTGGAAACAGTGGTAATGGCAACAGTAGAAGGCTGGTAAATCTGTGGTCTTTGTGGCCTGACTGGAAAAGATTAATTAAACTAAATTTCCTTTTAAGAGTTTGGAATGGGAAAAATGAGAAAAAGGTTGACTCAAGAATTGCCTTTATGATAGTAGCAAGGTGGGAACTGGCACAGCAGCTGACCTGCCAGGGCAGAGCTGTGATAGCAGAAAATTGTAAGAGGAAGTGAGCACACAGCCATTTCTTCTGTCCTCTCTGGAGACCTGCTGCTTCCACCAGACTGTTGAATTACCCTATTGTTGCCTTAAGGGACTCTTGACTTGGGCCACATTGAGTAGAGCTCCGTTAATTGAGGCTGAAAGAACCTGGAGTAACATCTTTAACCCAGCTGCAGCCCTTTCTAGGTCAGCATGTGTGGCTTAGTTGGCTTTGATGATTGTGCTTCTATGAGTCAGCATCAAGGAGTATTTTGCCCAGGATGCAATTAGGAATGTTTTGGGTCCTGGTTAATCCTCCAACTGGCATTTATCAAACACTTGCTTCGTGTTCTTTGACCTCCACCTCAGAGGGAGACTGTCCGGATGCAGAATATTGTTTCTCTGCAGCCATCTTAGATTCCTCTTAGATACTTGTGGCTTTATTAGATATCGGTCATTTTTGGAAAACAACTGTGGTAATAGGGTCAGTGGGGAGAGGAAGGCTTTTACTAAAACTTGCTTTTATTAAACATTAGCATTCCATTCTTATAGAAGCCTACTAGAGATAATTTGCTGTTAGAAATAACCATGGACTCTGAGACTGCTCATTAAGAATCTCCCAGAAACTAGTTGTTTTGATTCAGTGTAACACCAAGACGTTCCTGTAAAACTTACTACTGAATTCTTTTTTTATGGGTCAAAGATCAAAGACATTTAAATATTATTAATGGAAATATTATGTGTGATCCTGAATTGCTAACATTAATACCATAGAAGAAAGCATGGCTTCAGTTTCCTGTAGTTAAGCAAATAAAGTTTTTTTAGCTGTTGCATAAAAAATGAGCTTCCACGAAGGGCATGTAATAATGTATAATCACATACTATTTTAGTCAAATACCATTGACTCATTTCATGAAAACTTGGAAACTCATCCTTAAGATGAAACCTGGTTTTAGATAGTCCTTAGAACTGAGGAAATGTCCTTAATTATATTCTGGTGCTGGCAGTGGACTGTAGGTAAGCAAGCTCTGAATGGAAGAATATACCGTTGTATTCTTTGTATCCTAAACAGCAGCCCTTCTTGATGCTGGTTGGGAATGTGGAGCATCTGAGGATACTTACCACTCATTACATTGGGGAAGATACATCTCTATTTTTTTTCCCATAAATATAGGGGCAGTTTACTCATGATTTAATACTGTTTCTCTCTGTTTATTTCATTGCTATATGTGAGTAGCTGGGGGTATTTGAATCTGTCACTGATCTATAGTTTGTACCCAGAATCTACTTCAAAAGCATATTGCCACCATTAGTTTTCACTTGTGTGTTCCCTACCAGTACAATAGAAGGGCTGCAGAGACATTATCTATGGCCTAGATTCTACATATTAATACAGTTGCCCCTCCCCCCTAAATTTAGTTTCTCAGAAGTGGATTAAAAGTCACAAGAAGCTGTGTTTCCTTCTTTAAAATAAAAAATTATTGAGGGTAATTTTATCTTTTTATTTTGTTATAAATGTAGATGACATGTAGACTTCATTAACATGTACTCTTTGGGCAATGTCCACATGTATGCTTTATATACCACAATTGTTTCATTCCCATTCGGCTATTGTAACCACATGGTGTAGGGACATTTGGGAAGTGGTTGTTCATTTTAACAGTAGGCCCATCTCGTATTAGAGCCTTTTTTTTTTTTCAGGAAGATGTGGTGGAACAGGAAATCGCCATTGAAATGAACATGGGTAGTTTCAACTGTGGGGTATGTTACTCTGGGACTGAGATGAAGGGTTGTAGACTGCATAGATTGACACTTGGTGTTTTGACTTCAGATTGTTTGGGTTCCCATTCCTGTTCCATTAGTTGCTATCTTTCATAATCTTAGACAAGAAACTTAACCCATGAAGTTGGGATACCTTCGTGTGGAAAGGTCACACCTACAAGTTGTCCAGTATAGGGCTGTTCCATAAAATGGCAGTGGTCATGCTGTTCATGTTTAATTTGTACTCAAGGTTTATGCCTTGTGTGTTCTCTTCATTAATAAATGTGGTGTGCTGGGGACACTGCCTGCTATAATGCTTGAAGTAACAATAGAGAAATTTATGGATAAGTTTTCAAAAAAGTTTAGTTATAGCCGGGCGTGGTGGCGCACACCTTTAATCCCAGCACTTGGGAGGCAGAGGTAGGAGGATCGCTGTGAGTTCAAGGCCACCCTGAGATTACATAGTAAATTCCAGGTCAGCCTGGGCTACAGTGAGACCCTACCTCGAAAAAACAAAAAAAAAAAGAAAAAGAAAAAGAAAAAGAATTCCTTTTAAAATACTTATTTTTTTTTAAATAGCTTCTTATTTATCTCACAGACTTAAAATATAGTCAGAGTCATTTTTAGAGATCTTCTGTACAGCTTTGAATTTTCTGTAGGACTGGCTTTTAGCAAAGACAAGGAGGGCTGGACTTGTTTGTGACCAACCCCTAGATTTTAGGAAAAATACTGACTGGGGGCTGCTTAGTGATTTGCTCTATTCAGTGTAAACCAGTGACTGTTTTGCTTGTTTCTGATGACCATTCATGGTAGGTAGAGTGTCTGGTTCTTTTTTTCTCTTTATCTTTCGGAAAGGTCAGTACCACCTACTTAGAGCTTTGCTTGCAATGGTGGGTAATGAAGCAAAAGCCATAAAGTTTGTGTCAAATATTTTTAGTTTAGTATTGCTCACACACATAACAGAGTGGACAGCTGGGAGGCCAGTCTTGGAGCTTAGTTGTTGGCACCTGTCAGAAATGTGTGCATCAGTGTAGTGTGGCTGGACTCTACTTAAACTATCACTTCTCTTCCCCCTTCATTCATCTGTTTTAAAATTGATGTTCAATAATTGTCCATTTTATAGGGTATGGTTATAAAGTGATTTCTAAGGCAAGAAAAGGCACCAATTAGTTTCAGAGTATTTTTCTAGAGGCCCTGCCATTTTGTTTGCTTAAATTAAAAGCATTGTGCAAAAAGGCATTGGGCATTATGCTCTAGTACTGCTAAGACGCACATGTAATTATTTAATCTTGAAGAGAAACGAGGTAGGCAGGGAGCAGTGCTGTTGTTGGTATTGGATGGTGAGTCAGGTGAGGCTGCTGTTGCTGTCCATACCCATACCTCCACAGTTATGGTACAGTGGTCATAGATTATTTTTTAGTCATCACATCCTTTTTGCATGGTGTGGATGGATAGGGAGATAGTCACATATCAAAATGAGGCTTTGGGAGTAAATAATCTCAGACATTGATGGGCTCAATTTCCTTTGCTTTCAGCAGTCTGCATTCTTGGCTGGCTGGCAGGACAGGCCACTGGGATCTAATGTTTTAATAGTGTATAATTGCTTTGAAGTTTGGATAATGTCCTAATTTAATTGGATTTTAAGATTGAAGAGGTTTGGTCTAATTATATATGTATTTTCATGAAAAAAAATTTTTTTTTGTTTTTCGAGGTAGGGTCTCACTCTAGCCCGGGCTGACCTGGAATTCACTATGTAGTCTCAGGGTGGCTTTGAACTCACGGTGATCCTCCCACCTCTGCCTCCTGAGTGCTGGGATTAAAGGTGTGCACCACCATGCCCGGCTCATGAAATATTTTTATGTATTATCTATGTGAAATTTTTGCAGAAAGCTCCAAAAATTCGAATTCTTTTTCAAAGAGCCCAAGAAAGTTTGAGACAGTGATATTTTCAGAGATCTGTGCAATAATATTGGTGAAATATTGTTCAAACTTGATTCCTTAGAGTTGGAAGTTTATAATTCGTATGTGTATATATGGGTGTTTGTATTAGAAGTACTGAGAGAAAATTAGGTAAGCAGATATCAATGTTTTGTGATTAATATGAATAATAATTTGCTTTGAAAAGACAGTTTAAAAATACTTAAAATGTTTTATTAATTCACTTGCACTACTTGCATATTTAAAGTAATGTCAAAGTAACCAGAAATGCTTTGCTAATTTTTTAAAGCACTAAACCTCATAATTTCAGTGAAGGAGGATTTGCATTTGAATTCTGGCTAACTGAATACCTAATGGAGATTAACCAGAAATTCATTTTTATTTTTTGCTTATGGTGGAAAAATATTGACTATACTGTACACTGGAGTGCACAATTAATTTCTTTTTTGACTTGGCAAAAAACCCCTAATCTGAGGTGCCATCTATATGTCATCGAGGTGATAGAAATCAGAAACTGACTGCACAGAGGTTTACCATGAGAGCCCAAGGTGTTCTCAGATAGAATTACATGAAGCAAGATAACCTTAATGATGTAATATTAAAAAGTTTGCTTAACAGATTTTTAAATAACTTAGGAACAGGGGTTCTTATAGATAAGTATTTGGATTTTATGGATTTTTCAAGTTCATTTAACACCACCTAAAATTGGATCTGTTAGAGTATTAAACGTGTTGTCTTGATATTTGAATGGAAACATTTTCAAGCTATTATCTGAGTTATCTTTTCTGATTCTTAAAGGACTGTGCTGGCTTTCAGAAGTTGCTCTCTAATCTTTCTCTGCTGATCTAAAATGTTTTCATGTTTCTTAAAAAAAAAAAAAAAAAGACATGTAGTATATACTAAGCTGATTTTGCCCTTAGAAGAAATAATGCTTGCCTTGAACTTGATGCTGCGTGCCTGAGAAAAATTAAAACTCATTTGAGTGCACGCTTTTTTCTGTTTTTAAGCCTTTGCCTATTTATCTTGTCTTTAGCTCTACACAGTAAACCAAGGACTTCTGGAAAGTGTCAGGGTCTTTCTTTGGCTACCCTGATGCCCTCAACTATTTCCTTATCAAGTTCACATCTTATACTTCTGGAATTCTCGTGTTAGAAACCCTTCTGAAAGCTCAGTTTGTCCATTTGTGGTTCATTTCTTGTTTACCTGACACTGCTGAATTGTTCTTACTGTAAGCAAAGCATGCCTCTGTTACTGTGCTTTCTCTCTGTGTCACATCTTAACTTGGTTATTTCGAGGGGCACACACCATACTCTTTATGGCAGGGCCCAGCATCAGCAGGGTCCTGTGTTGACACTGAAACAAGGAAGCAGCTTCGGCTCATGCAGAAAGGTTAATTCTAGTGGTAGAGCAAATTTTCTGAGATGTCGGAGGCCATCTGCTGAAGGTTTTTCACAGATACTTACTTGTGTGCTGAGTGCCCCTAATAACCAGGGAGGAGGAGGGGGCTTTGGGCACGTTAACTTAACACTGTTTTCTTTTTTAGGTCCACAACTCCCAGGCCTGTTGCAGATCTCCAACTCCTGCTTTGTGTGACCCCCCAGCATGCTCTCTGCCGGTGGCATCACAGCCACCACAGCATCTTTCTGAAGCCGGGAGAGGGCCTGTAGGGGTAAGGAGAATCCCGTTTTTAAAAGCTGTCAGTATTTTATATCCCATAGGGTATAAAATAGGAATATTGCCTCCCTCCCCAGAGTCCCTTTACAAATGTGCTGTATTGTATGTGTTTTTAAAAGAGTAACAAGTACATGCACAGAGGAAACAAAATAACGGGACTTGCCTTACCCCTCTAGGACAGTTCCAGGAGCTAGTGGGGTTTGGTGGAAGGGTATTTTGGCACCAGCAGAGAGCATGCTGGGCTGCTGCAAGGAGCAGGAGCTGGCAGTCAGCAGCGAGTATGGATGTTGGCAACTGAAATAGGGAAAAGGGGGTAAGTTTCAGTCCAGGTGTGGAGATTGCACTTCCCCAGGCTCATTGGGACTCAGGCCCATGAATCTACTGTTTTAGGCCCTGTTCTCTCAGGAGACATGTAGAAGGCTATTCCCAAATAGTGAGGCTTTACTGTAAGGCTAGAGGGATAGGATTGGGGCTGGCTCTTTACCTCTCCTTACTCTACTTCCTTGAGCCCTCTGTTACCTGATGCTGATGTTCTGTGTGTAGGACGTAACAGGGTGCAATGCTGTGGTTCTCTGTCCACAGAGCACAGGCACACCTGGTGCTGTGATCTGATCTGTAGGGTTCTTCCTGTGTAGTTTGGCTCCCCTTGTAAGAGAGCTGTATGCACATTGGTCTTTCCTTCTTTTTGTTCAGTAGGACTTAATGGTAACTTTTGAAAGACAGATGTTTATTGTTCTGGACTGGGTACCCAAAACTGTTTGCTAATCTCTGAAAAAGGGGGAAAATATATATATTTCGAGGTAGGGTCTCACTCTAGCCCAGGCTGACCTGGAATTCACTATGTAGTCTCAGGGTGGCCTTGAACTCAAGGCAATCCTCCTACCTCTGCCTCCTGAGTGCTGGGATTAAAGGCGTGTGCCACCACGCCCGGCTGTGTTTGAGGGATTTTTTTGAAGGGGTTAGAGTTGAGGTGCTGGATACTTTTGTCTTTTGTCTTTTTTTTTTTAAAGGTAGTGTCTTACTCTAGCCCAGGCTGACCTAGAATTCACTATGTCATCTCAGGCTGGCCTCAAATTTATGGCTATCCTCTTACCTTTGCCTCCCTAGTGCTGAGATTAAAGGTGTGATCCACCACACCCGGCTCTGCTTTGTCATTCTAAAGGACGCATTAGTAGGGTTTTGACTGCCTGCTTATAAAATTTTAGTCTTTATTGTTCTTTATGTATCTAAGACCTTGAGTTTATCTTTTATAATTGGATATTTTCTCACTAATCAATATGTTAGCATTAGACTCACTGTATTTCCTGTCGTTGAATGGATTTTAAGTTTAGCAGCAACACCGATTTTTTTTTTTTGTAAGCCTTTATAATAGCTTTAGGGATCTCTCCCTCCCCCCACTTCTCTTTCTCGCTCTTTCTTTCTTTCTTTCTCTTTCTCAGTGTTCATGACCACTGAGGATTTAAATAGATTCATGGTTGGTGAAGCACTTAGATGTCACCATGTGTTGGCTTTAGAAGATTCCATAGGAAGATGATAGATTTTCTTTGGTCAGATGATACCGCATAAAGCTAACTGTATTGATTGTTCTTTAATGGCGCTTTGTGCTGCCAGGATCATTTATGCTGGATGTGAATCGGATCCGTTGACAGAGCTCCTCCCCCACCCTCATCTATGGAATTCTCATAAATTCTGTAGGCACACAAGCTTGATACAGTATAATGAGAGAGCTGCTGGGAGAAGAAATTGATTACAGGGTTGCAGACAATATCATTAATGTCTCTTGCCATGATACACCAGATGTCTTCCCTAATAGATAATTTTTGTTAATTTAGTTTTTATAGGCTAGCATTGATTGCATCATAATGTCACTTTATTTGTATATCCAGGTATATATTCTCTGTGGTTTATCACTAATGGTGGCATGAACTAATCAGGTGTAATTTTATAAATTTTAAACTTACCTGTTCATGTTATATCTGTGCTGAAGAGAGTATTTTTACTTGCTGCCCAGAATCAGCTAGCAAAAAGAACCATGTTGGTGGTTGGCAGAAGTGTGAGATGAAGAAAGATAGAGGCAGCATGACCCAGATTCTCCCTCGATAGACAATTCCAGCCTCTCAGCTGATTGTTATGCAAACCTCATTGGCAACATGGCAGAGGCCAGATCCAAATCAGCAAGGGGCTGCTCTTCCCAGGGGACTTCAGTGCACCTTTATTTCCATTGTCCTAGATTTTACTCTTGCAGGCTAGGCTGCATCTGGGCTGCATGTGTCCATACTAGCTTAGCAAGACACATGGCACATCTAGGTATTTAGGATTAATTTTGTAAAGTAAATAAATAATTCCTCATTATAAAATTAAATAAGAGGTTTAGGCAATTGCCTGCAAAACTTAAGGACCTGAGTTAGATTTTTCAGTACCCACATAAAGTCAAAGTGGCATGTGCATCTGGAGTTTGTTTGCAGTGGCTGGCTAGAGACCCTGGTGTACCCATTCATATCCTCCCTCCCTACCTTTCTCCCTCCCTTTCACTCTGTATCTGTCTGCTTGCAAATAAATTAAATATTCTCTCTCCTCCTTATTTTATTATTTAGATAGGGTCCTGCTGTGTAGCCCAGGCTGGCCTGGAACATGCAGACTCCTCAGTGTTGGGCACATGGTCATATGCCATCACAGCAGCTTCAGTGTTTAAGTTTTTCAGGCATATCTTTACATATGTTTAAGACTTCTGCAGACTAGCTAATAGACATAATTAAGACAATACTGTAATTGTGGTTTGGACAATTTTATTTCATTTTTTAGTGCAATTTCCTTTAGAAGCTTTAAAAAAAATTTAACCCATTCCTTACAACAAATTAGTGAGTATAAAGTGAATACACTACTGCCCACCTGGAAGGGTTCTTGCCTAAGGTTCCTGAGCACAGTATAGCTCTTAATCATGAGGACACATTCCAAAAAATAAAAATTGTGTTATTTGGTGATGGGTGTGCTACAAGCCTATCTGGTCATCTAATACATGCGTGAGCTGCTTACTGTACTTGTTCCCAGGATTCACACCTGCACAGCATGTTAACTGCAGGATACCGCAGATAGCAGTAACAGGATGGAACTTGTGTCTTAAAGCACATAAAAGGGACTGATGGTTAAAGGAGATTGCTGTGGTTAAAGGAGCTTGCTTGCAAAGCCGGCTTTCCCAAGTTCAATTCCCCAGCTACCCACATAAAGCAGGATGAAAATTTAATTTTCATTGGCAAGAGACCCTGGCGTGTGTGCATGTGCATATATGTGGGTACCCTCTTTCATGCACACACAGGCATGCACGTGCAAATAAATAATTTAAAAAGAAAAATAGAAAAGATAAAGTAAAAATACTAGATGACAAGAATTTTTCAGCTCTCATTATGTGCTTGAATGTCGATCAAAATGATATTTGGACCGTGCGTGGTGGTGCATGCCTTTAATCCCGTCACTAGGGAGGCAGAAGTAGGAGGATCGCCATGAATTCAAGGCCAGCCTGAGACTACATACTGAATTCCAGGTCAGCCTGGGCTAGAGTGAGACCCTACTTCGAAAAAACAATAAAAGATAATTTGGGGCTGGAGAGATGGCTCAGCGGTTGAGGCACTTGCCTCCAGTGCTTAAGGCCCCGGGTTCAATTCCCCAGTACCCACATATGCCAGACCCACAAGGTGGTGGCCCTGGTGCTCGCTCTCGCTCGCTCGCTCTCTCTCTCTCTCTCTCTCTCTCTCTCTCTCTCTCTCTCTCTCTCTCTCTCTCTCTCTCTGCTTGAAAATGAATAAATAAAATATTTAAAAAATAAAAAATAAAAAAAGATAATTTGATCAATGCTATACTTATCATATAAAAGTAAAAATTAGCAGGCTGGAGCCAATTAGCAGGCACATGCCTTTAATCCTACCACTCGGGAAGCAAAGGTAGGAGGATTGCCATGAGTTTGAGGTTACTCTGAGTCTAGTAGGCTGGATAGATGGATCAGCAATTACGATGCTTGCCTGTAGAGCCTAACAACCCAGGTTCAAGTCCCCGTACCCATATAAAGCCAGATGCACAGAATGGCATATGCTTCTGGAGTTCGTTTGCAGCCACTAGAGGCCCTGGTATGCCTGTTTTCTCTCTCTCTCTCTCTCTCTCTCTCTCTCTCTCTCTCTCTCTCTCTCTCTCTCACTTTCTTTCTCTCTCCCCTTGAAAATAAATAAATAAATATAAATAAATAAATAAATAAAAATAGGAGATAGTGTGACAGTTTGAATTCAATTCCCTAGTTCTCACATAAGGCCAGATGCACAAAGAAACACATGCATCTGGAGTTCACTTGCAGTGGCAAGAAACCCATGCCCTTTCCACCCCTTGTAAATAAATAAAAATGTAAAAAAGAATTAGCAATTAAAACCAGGTATAGTGGTTCATGCCTGTAATTTCAGCACTTAGGAGGCTGAGGCAAGAGGACTAGAAGTTCAAGGTTAGCCTGGACTACAGAGTTCTAGGTCATCTTATGCTACAGAGTAAAACCCTATGTCAAACAAAGCCAGTCATAATGGTATATGCCTTTTTCAGCACTGGTGGAGTGGAGGGACAGAGGCAGAAGGATTGTTGTGAGTTAGAGTCCAGCCTAGAGTTACAGAGTGAGTTCCAGGTCAGCCTGGGCTAAGGTGAGACAGACCTCACCTTGAAAAAAACAAAATAAGCAAACCCAAGAAACTTTGAATTCATACAAATTCAGTCAAGTTTTCAGAAATTTATTATTTTCCTTAAACTAATAAAACTTAATCTGATATTAATAGACTTCTAGTTGTTCTCTGAGTTTAAGAAGGTCTATGTGGGGCTGGAGAGATGGATCAGCGGTTAAGGTGCTTGCCTGCAAAGCATAAAGACCCAAGTTTGATTCCTGTACCCACCTAAAGCTAGATGCACAAACTGGCACATGCATTTGGAGTCTATTTGTAGTATCTGGGGTCCCTGGTGTTTCCATTCTCTCTCTGTCTCTCTGCTGATAGATAGATAGATAGATAGATAGATAGATAGATAGATAGATAGATAGATAGATAGATAATCCCAGCACTCGGGAGGCAGAGATAGGAGGATTGCTGTGAGTTCAAGGCCACCCTGAGACTACATAGTGAATTCCAGGTCAGCCTGGGCTAGAGTGAGACCCTATCTTGAAAAAAAAAAAAGGCGTGCACCACCATGCCCGGCTTGAGCCGATTTTTGTTGCTGTGGGTCTATTTTGGATTTAGTGGTCCCTTGAGAATTTTATTGAGCTTTCTTTTCTTGCAGGGGTAGCACATTACCTTTTATTACTTACATGCACTCATAGGTTTTTCATCCTTGCCTTTTGTGGGGGGGGGTGTTTCCATATTGTTTGACTGGAAAAAAAAAAAAAAACTCTGTTGAGCTTCCATGCTATCCAGAACCAAAGACATTTGAGCCACAGAAAGAAGTTATGGCTTTGTTTACCTAAGTTTTTAGGGTTATCCTTCTCTTTAGGATATCATGTGTCCATAGGAGACATAGCTCAGTATAGCCACCAGCAGCCAGAGGTGTTCCCATCCTCCTTATGGGGACCTCCACTGAGGAGAATTTCTGGGCAAGCTACAGGGAAGCAAGCAGTCAGTGAGTTTATTGCTTAGTCATGTACACATCCCAAGACATGGGGGTAGGACTTATCAAGAGAAAGTTGCACTTCGGGCTCTGTATAATGGCTTTGTGTATTCTGTGACCCTGTGGCTTTCTAAGTTATGTTCCCTAAAGGATGTAATTTACAAGAGTTAAAGATCAGGCAAAATTTAAAAATTAAAATTTAAAGATTAAGTAAAATAATGGGGCTGGTGGGTTGACTTGGTGGTTAAGGTGCTTGCCTGCCAAGCCTAACAGCCTGGGCTAGATTCCCTAGTACCCATGTAAAGCAAATGGACAGAGTGGCACATGCATCTGGAGTTAGTTTGCAGTGGCTGGAGGCCTGGCATGCCCATATTCTCTCTGCGTGTGTGTGTGTTTAAAATATATGAACTGGTTTACTTATGTTATCTTATAGAACCCCTTTGGTAAGTGAAATTGTCAGTTGGTTTTATGAGGTGCATTGCTTAGATTTAGGAATGAGAGAGAAGTGCTAATATGATAAAGCTCAAAGTTACATTATGGCCTTAAGTAAGCACAGTTCATTAGTATTGGTAAGAGCCCTCTGTAGAAGAATTTCATAGTATCCAAATTTCCCAATCTGGTAGTACTGTAAAGTCACTCAGGGCCATAGACAAAGAACATAACCTGACTTTTCCTTATGTTTATCATTGAGTGGGAAAGATATTTTGATATTGCTCTCTTCCTCATTCCTCCCTGCTCTATCCCCTTTTATTAATAAGTAGAAACTAAAAAAAAATAATAAAAATAAGTAGAAACTTTTTTTGTACAAGCCGTATGTTGGTACAACTGTTTCCTTCCTCCCTGGTCCCGTTCCACTGAGGGTCCTCCTCAGTGGGATTACTGGAATGATCCATGGGCTGGAGGGCTATGAGCTTGTGAGCAGCAGTTATTTGGGGGAGGTGCCCTATCTTTTGACTATAAATATCGATGATTATTTAATTTTTTAAAGGGTTTTTATTTTATTTATTTATTTTTTGGAGGTAGGATCTTGCTCTACCCCAGGCTGACCTCAGATTCACTATGTAGTAGTCTCAGGGTGGCCTCGAACTCACAGTGATCCTCAAACTCTGCCTCTGGAGTGCTGGGATTAAAGATGTGTCCAAGTAAATTGTAAACTACTATTATATTTAGTGAACCTGACTATTTTATCTTGTTTCTTTTTAGGGCTTTTTATATTTTTCTTTTATAGTTGGTTTTTTTTTTTTGTTTGTTTGTTTGTTTGTTTTTTTGGTTTTTCGAGATAGGGTCTCACTCTAGTCCAGGCTGACCTGGAATTCACTATGTAGTCTCAGGGTGGCCTTGAACTCACGGCAATCCTCCTACCTCTGCCTCCCGAGTGCTGGGATTAAAGGCATGAGCTACCACGCCCGGCTCAGCCTTAAGTTTTTTAATTGACAAATTTTATCTATGTGCATAGTATATTTTGATCATATCCCCATTACTTTCTCTTGTCCCTCTTCCCACTGAACTTCTCCTTTTTTCTTTCCAACTAGTCTCTCTTCTACTTAAACCCCCCCCACACACACACACACACTTTGGCCCTCAGCTGAATTACTTTTAAATCTCTTGATGTTTTAAGAATCATAATGTGTGCTTCTTAAAACAAATCTACTTCCTGTTGCTAGTAATGCAGCTCAATCTACTTTATTACTTTAGTTACCTATTTAAAGTAAATTGGGAAAGAGATGATTTGCCCTATTTTTAAAGGCAATACCAGTAGATTTTACTTACACTTGGAGGACAGTGTTAAAATTTGTGCAGACAGGCCAGGTGTGGTGGCGCACGCCTTTAATCCCAGCACTCAAAAAATATATTCTCTTATCTAATTCTATTCTGCCTTTGCACTGTGTTTATTGTATTTTTTGTTTGTTTGTTTTTTGTTTTCCCCCATGTGGGATAAGCAATAATTTTTCTACTCTCCACAAACAGCTGTAACCCCTGGGTCATTTCCACTCAGGCTGGCTTAAGGGTCTGGTGCTGACTAGTTTTAGACATGTACAACTGTAGCACAGATTACTCCCTGACTACCTACCCCCCCCCCCCCCCCCCCCCCCCCCCCCCGTATATCCCAATAGCAAAAATCATTCCCTGCCCTCCTACCCACCATTTCCCCAGTAGTGGAGCTCCTACTTTACAGAAGAGGAGCCAAACAACTCCAAGTGCCAAAAGTATTAGGAGGGGCTAATGGAAAAGCTCTTGGCTGTGTATTATTCCTGCCTTTAGCTGCCTGGTTGTGGCTACAGAACAATGTTTTCACAAAATGGAGTAAAAATGCACTGGGGGTGTTAAATTTTTACAAGCTTACTTTCCATTTCTGTACTTATCTTTATCTTGTGGTGGACTAGTAACAAACTGTTCCATCTAGTCTAACAGCCATGATTTGAGTCACACTAACCCGTGGCATGCAGCTATATAGCTATAGCAGACATCTGTGACCATGATGTCACCTTCAGAAGGAAACTCTGCACTAAGGACACCAGAGTGAACAGCAGGAGAAAGTATCCTGAGGAACATCTGTGTCATACCACTACTGTGGTGGCATATCTGGGAAGCATCTATTTTCAGATGTTTATCTTCATGTTTATCTTCAACCAGTGTGATTTTAGGTTTCAGTATATGCAGTCAAACCTAGTAACTGATATGTCTAAACTACCACTGCAAAAATTTCAAAACAATGTATCAGTGTTTTGTTCTCACTTAAGAATAACCCCAAGAAGTACACAAGGTGAGAATTATCTTGACTTGACAGCTAAACTAATATCCTAAAAGATTAAATAGCCTATCTCAGAAACACAGCTAGCCAGTTCAGAAATTTTTTTTTTTTTTTTTTGAGGTAGGGTCTCGCTCTAGTCCAGGCTGACCTGGAATTCACTACGTAGTCTCAGGGTGGCCTTGAACTCATGGTGATCCTCCTACCTCTGCCTCCCGTGTGCTGGGATTAAAGGCGTGCGCCACCACTCCCAGCTCCAGTTCAGAATTTTAAAAAGACAGCTAGGTCCCCTTCCCACAAGAACAATCTACCTCTAGGTGAACTGAAATTACCTCATCACCATTATATGTAAACCACATATAAATGATTAGAGATGAGTCCTAACATCAAATTTCATGAGTCTATGTACCACTGGATAAAAAATAAAAGATATGTTGGAAATCAGCCTGGGAAGACAAAATCAGATTGAATGGCTACAATGGCAGTTTGCTACATTTTTACAAGCCTAACAAAGCATAGCTCTGATTCTTCTGCCTCCTCCTCCCAAGTAACTGGGATCACTGGGGCACACCACTACACAGAACTCACTGCTTATAATAATGTGAAAGTCAATATATAAGAGTGTTTCATAAAAGTAGTTTGGAAAATAATGTCATGGTTAATTATAACATATACTGTTCTTTGAATCCCTAAATAGAAAGGAATTTATCCTGCAGTGCATCAAAGAAGCCCCTGCCATGTGGTTAAGGTCAGGGAAAGGAATAATATCCATGGGACAGGCCTTCTGCTAGAGCCTAGAAGGAAGGGACACACATAAGGAGTCCAGACAATAATCAAGGCTTTCACACAAGGGAGTATCAATTTTTAAAAATATTTTTATTTGCCGGGCGTGGTGGCGCACGTCTTTAATCCCAGCACACGGGAGGCAGAGGTAGGAGGATCGCCCTGAGTTCAAGGCCACCCTGAGACTACATAGTGAATTCCAGGTCAGCCTGGTCTAGAGCAAAACCCTACCTCGAAAAACCAAAAAAAAAAAAATTTTTTTTTTAATTTATTTGCAAGTAGAGAGAGATAGAGAGAAGAAAGACAGAGTGAATGGGCGCACCAGGGCCTCCAGCAGCTATAAATAAACTCCAGAGGCATGCGCCACTTTGTGCATCTGGCATTACTTGGATGCTGGGGAATCGAACCTGGGTCATTCAAAATTCAAACCTGGATGGTCAGGCTCTTCAGGCAAGCACCTTAACCACTGAGCCATCTCTCCAGCCCCTTAATTTTAAAACAAACATTCTGCTAGATTTCTTTTTTTTTTTCTGCTAGATTTCTGTTGAAATGATCAATCTTGTTGACAGTTTTCTAGTTCATTGTGATGGTTTGATCCAGATGTACCCCACAAATGAATGTGTGCTGAATGCTCGATCCCCAACTGATGGCAGTTTGGGTATTAGAACCTTCTTGGAGCTGTGCTGTTGGGGACGGGCTTACAGGTGTTACAGGCCAGCTTCCCCTTGCCAGTGCTTGGCACACCTTCCTGCTGCTGTTTGTGGTACTGTGACAGAAGTGATGTCCACCCCTCTGCTCATACCATGTCTTCCCTGACATAATGGAGCTTCCCCTTGAGTCTATAAGCCAAAATAAGCCCATTCCTCCACAAGCCACTTTTGGTTGGGTTCTTTGTCACAGCAGCAATAAGTTTGGCTACAACAGCCATCATCTGAACAAAGTCACTCACCTATCAGCCCTGTCACTATGAGAGTAACTACAATTCCTTAAGAAATAGCAGGAAAGGGCTGGGAAGAGGGCTCAGCAGTTAAGAGCACTTGCCACTTAAGCATGAGGGCCTCTTGAAGTTCAACTTCCTAGAACCCATGCAAAAAGCTGGGTGTGACTATGCTGAAAATCGCTGGGGCTGTCTCAGGCTGCGGGTCATACATACCAGATGAGTGATGAAAGGAGGACATCTGATATTCTCTGGTACACATGTGTATGGGATGAACACATCTGTACACACAGGAGCACACAACACTCATAACACACATACTCTACAAACACCATGGGGGGGGGGGCGGCGCAAGTAAGAAATAAGACCATTGGTGGCCCAGCTCTCAACCCTCTGTCTTCCTCTACAAAACTGTAAAGTGGAGATATGTCTCTGTTTTTTCAGCTAAATTATATGGTCACAAGAATTCCAACTACTTTCAGATAGTTGAAAATTTCAGATAAGTATGCTAAATTACTTTGATAAAGTATGTGTAGATTCTTCACTGCTTCAATGGGATTGTGATGTCTACAGGGAACCAGCCTGCTATAGCAGCACCTCTCTTCCACTCTAGAAAGACTACACCCTGTGTCCTGTACTTATCTCTTCAACCAAAATTCATCCAAATTACAAAACCACACTGGTAGCTAGCAGAAACCGGAAAGAAACCACTCACAACACACTAGAAAAAAGCACCACAACAAAAGAACAGGAAGAAAGGCAGCACAGAGGAGAAAATAAGGCACTTCTGTGGGAAGGCAGAGCTGCCAACAGGTGACAGGTGTTGCTGCAGGGTGGACAACATCAGAGAGCTAGCTAGTATAGGGCTGGCAGTGTCATCTGGAGAGGGCAGTGCTGTTTGGGTGCTGCTAATGAGTTAGAAGGCTAGGGCTCAAGAGAAGAGCCTGCACAGAGCCAGCTGAGGTCAGCTTCTCCAGGGAAAGTTTGGCTTGAACACAGGCCACAGCCTCCTGTGGCAGCTGCATACCCGCTGGGCTGTATGCCACATACATAAACCACTGCCAATTCTCATTAGTCTGCCTTCCCTTTCAATCTTCTCCTTCTACACTGGAGAAAGGGTTTTAAAATCGGAAGAGCTGTCTTGAATAGAAGACTGATTATGCACTGGTTTTGACCTTGCCTCCTAATTCATCTTACCTAGATGACCACCCTCTTCATGGGGCTGAATCAAACAGACCTTCAAAAACAGTACTACCGGGCTGGAGAGATGGCTCAGCAGTTAAGGTACTTGCCTCTAGTGCCTAAGGCCCCTGGTTCAATTCCCCAGTACCCACATATGCCAGACCCACAAGGTGGTGGCCCTAGTGCCCTCTCTCTCTCTCTCTCTCTCTCTCTCTCTCTCTCTCTCTCTCTTTCTCTTTCTCTCTCTTTTCTTTCTCTTTGTATCTCTCTGCTTGAAAAATGAATAAATAAAATATTAAAAAAAAAACAGTACTATCAGCTGGGCATGGTGGCACTTGGGAAGCAGAGGTAAGAGAATCACCATGAGTTCAAAGTCACCCTGAGACTACATAATTAATTCCAGGTCAGCCTGGACTAGAGGGAGACTATCAAAATAAATAAAATAACATTAACATAATATAACCTAATAGTACTATCTCCACGAAGTACAACTACATCACACCACCAATTATGAAACACTGAAATAGAGTCTAATTTCCCTTCCCAGAGAAGGCTTCCAAAATCACCCAGCAGATGTAACTGGTCCAATGACAAGTACAGCTATGATTTCACACAATAGACCTTGTGACGGTTAAATTTTGTTGTCAGCTTGACCTGTTAGCAACCCACAGTAATCTTGAGTGTTGTGTAGCAGATTTCCTTTGAATTGAAGAGAGAAAGGAGGCTTAGGGGATTCAGGAAGTCATGTTAGCTAGAAACAATTATCCCTTCTCCTGGGGTGTCAGTGCAGGAAGGAAATTCCAGAAACTCAGGAAGTCAACAAGTCTGGAAAAGGGTTGTAAGACCCTAAGGCAATAAAAAAGGGAAGGAAATCTCTTTCCTTTCCTTCCTTTTTATTTGTGTGTGTGGTGCTAGTGTCTCTCTCTCTCTCTCTCCTCTCTCCCCCCCCCCTTTTCCCCCTGTAAAGGGTTAGGTTTAATCAGTGTTCCAGGGTAACAAAAAATACCCTGCAATGTTTGCTAAGACTATCACTGAAATAATGTCAACCAGGCTTCCACAACTGCAAAAGAGATAATGAAGCAGTGGGAAAATTGGAGAATGTGTGCTGTTGGGGACGGGCTTACAGGTGTTACAGGCCAGCTTCCCCTTGCCAGTGCTTGGCACACCTTCCTGCTGCTGTTTGCAATGCTGTGACAGAAGTGATGTCCACCCCTCTGCTCATACCATCGTCTTCCCTCTCATGATGGAGCTTCCCCTTGAGTCTATAAGCCAAAATAAGCCCATTCCTCCACAAGCCACTTTTGGTTGGGTTCTTTGTCACAGCAGCAAGAAGTTTGGCTACAACAGCCATCATCTAGAAAAAGTATGCAAACATTGCAGGGTGCATGGGGAGATGGCGCATTTGATACAGCATTTATCTTATAAGCATGAAGACCTAAGTTAGAGTCCCAGGATAATGTGAAGATGGACATGGTGGCACATGCCTAGAATCCCAGAGCTGG
>PVHP010015418.1:0-37511 GCA_004024765.1 Zapus hudsonius
ACATAAGCTATGTAGGATACAATATGTGCTCAATAAATGTGAAATGTCTTCCTTCATACTGATTACTTGTGGTAGTTTGGATGCTAGGGGTTGAACCCAGAGCCTTGTGCATGCTGAACAAGAACTATACCACTGAGCCTATTTGCTGCTTAGATATTTGAAAACATGTGCTTCCTTTCAGAATCTCTTGGAGCCATTAATTGTTCACAGTTTTAGTTATTTTTCCCCTAAGTTCATCTGAATATGAATATTGTTTGAAAAATAAGGCAATATGACAGAATAGAAACTGTATGATATGATATATTAAAAGTGAATCCAACTTTTCTACTTAATCATTGTGTGAACTCAGGTGATTGCTTAACATCTCGGTCAACACCACTGAAGGCTCATTTCCTTCATCTTTAGAATAATAGACTCAGACCTGCTTTCCCTGCCTTACAGATATGCTGTTAAATTAGGAGTATTTGTAAAATTGACTTATAAACAGGAAAGAGACACCTCTGTGGAAAGTGAATAGGCAAGTTACAGAAGAGGAGGTCCAGGTCTTATTTTGCTATGGAATGGTCAAGGTAGAAAAATAGCAGTAAACATGATGAGTCTAAAATAGTGGTTCCCAAAAGAATGGAGAACCATTCACAAAATTTCTAGCATAATTGCTGGGCATGGTGGCACACACCTTTACTCCCAGCACTCAGAAGACTGAAGTAAGAGGATTGCCAAGAGTTTGAGGCCAACCTGAAGCTACAGAGTGAGTTCTAAGGCAGCCTGAGACCATCTTCAAAAAAAATCCCTTTTATATTTGATTTACTATAAACAATTTGAAATAGTACATGAATATTCAATATAACCATTGGCACTAATACACTTCATTGGTCCAGTGTCAACAGGTCTTCTTTGGCAAAGGGACTTGAATCCAGATGGGCTGGCCTTCCCATGGCCATTTCATATGCACACAGACTGTGGGTTATGATTTATCTGGCTTCATTAGATAGAAGCAAATTATATAATCCAGTTTTACCTAAATTACCTCTCATCATGGACAAGGGATTTAAAAAGATGCCTTTACTCCAAATGGATCAGAGACCTCAACATTAGACCTGAAAACCCTGGAAGAAAAAACAGGAGGAGCTATCCACAAGATAGGGGTAGGGAAAACTTCCTGAGAAAATCTCCAATAGTCCAGGAAGTGCAACAATCACTTAACCAATGGGATCTCATCAAGCTTAAAAAGCTTCTGTACAGACAAACATACCATAATCAGAGCCAATAGACCATCATCAAACTGGGAGATAATTTTTGCCAGCTATAACACAGAGATCTAATATCTAGAACTTACAAAGAAAAATAAATGAATAAAAACTCAAACAGCTCCCTCACAAAATGGCAAATTGATCTCAATAGAGAAGTCACAGATGAGGAAATGGCCAATTCTCACTTAAGAAAGTGCTCATCATTCTTAATCATCAGGGAACTGCAAATCAAAACTACAATGATATTCCACCTTACTCCAGTCAGAATGGCAATTATTAAAAAAAATCCAACAACAATAGGTGCTGGTGAGGTTTTGGGAAAAAGGAACCCTCATTCACTGCTGATGGGATTTCAAACTCATTCAACCACTATGAAAAGCAGTGTGGAAACTCCTGAATAGAATAGATATAGAGCTACCAATGGCCCCAGCTATCCCTCTACTGGGCATCTACCCTCGAGATTTCATGCCTCAGCAAAGAGACATTTGGTCAACCATGTTTATTGCAGCTCAATTCATAATAGCTAAGAATTGGAATCAACCCAAATGCCCATCTCTGGACAAATGGATATCAAAGCTGTGATACATTTACACAATGAAATTCTACTCAGCTGAAAGGAAAAATGACATACTGAAATTTAAAGAAAAGTAGACAGACTTGGAGCAGATCATACTTAGCGAACTCACACAAGAACAGAGTCAAACACCACATATTCTCCCTCATATGTGGTTCCTAACCAGGTTAAGCTTAAACCCTAAGCAAACCTGACAGGTGAAATAAGAAACTGCAAAAGGGGGTGGAAGGAATGAGGGGATAAAAAGGAGGACCTATACAATAAGCTAAACCAACAATGAATCAAAATCATAAAATCCTTATTTTCATACAGTAAGCTCTTGAGGAAGATGTGGGCATCACCTGGTAAGAGGGACAATGAATAGAATGGAAGGAAGCTTAACCCCATGAAAAATTGATCAGACCTGCAACCCCCTGTCCCAGTCATTGGTTCCTACCCACACTGAGCTATTGATCAAAGAGACCCACAGGTCCCCAAAACAAGACAGGCTATGTCAAGGCCCTTCAATACCCACCCCAGGCCAAAGGTAAGATCCTATTGCTGAAGAAACCATAGAAAGTCATTGCACAACACCAGAGAAACGCTACAAAATCCAGAATGGTAACCAGCTCCTAGATGGTACCATGTGTAGTGCTGGAAGGTACTACATTGGTCAACGATGTTTGGAGTAAGCTGAGACCTCTGATATAAAATTCAGACTAGTGTCATAAGAATTATGAACACTCTGCTTTATGGGAGAGATCAGCAAGTCAAGAAGTGATTATTTGTGCAATGGTGGCACCAAAACCTAAGTGGGTAATCAACAGCTTTCAAAATGGCCAAAAGATCCACTCAGTGACAAAAGAACCCTTAACTGGAATTGGGATCCAGGGCAAAATCCTATGGGGACCAAAAACCTGGGCTCCAAGGTGAAATTCCCACTACCAGAGAACTACAGAGAGGCTACTCCCTATAGAATCTTGCCAAATTAGCAATGTGTGTCTCATGTAACCTATACTGATCGCTCTCTCTGATGGAGATTGTTTGTATTCTTCAGAAGGCAGCGAGAGAGCCGTGGTCAATCCAACTCCACCAGTAAGCCACAGGATGATGGCAGACATCCCTGCAACAGATGAACCACCACAGGTCTATCATGTAGGCCCCAAATGAAACCTCTGAGAGAGTGGCATGATAAACAAGAGACCTATCACCATGGCAAGTCAATTAACCCAGGATAGGTCCACGAGACAAACACCAATGATATCCAACACAACCCAAAGCAGAAGTCCAGAGATACTTAAGATCTCAACAATAAAGCTGACTTAAAACTCATCCACCATGACTCAGGGAACTGAGCAGAAGAGGGGGCAGAAAGATTGTAAGAGCCATGGTGGGGGAGAATATCCAAAGACACTGCCCCCCTCAGCAACAACACACAAGGTGGGGGAGGGAACCTGGCTACTTCCTGTTCTATTCATGACCCCCTAACCCATGGACTGATACAGTATGCCCGCTGAGGAGGACCCCCAGTGGTTTGGGGACAGGGAGGAGGGAAATGGAGGTACCATCATAAGATTTGCTCATACAATGTATCTAATTAAGAACAATAAAGATATCAAAAAAGAGAGAAAGAGATGCCTTCAAGGATTCTCCCATCAATGACCATGAAAGAATGCAGCAGAAACTGCCCATGAGAACCACAGCACCAACACCACTACTCCTAGTGGAGGAGAGCTTTTGCTAGCCACAAAACAGGGCAGAAACTAGTGGCATTAGTCTAATAGTCAGTCCAAATTCTTTTAAAGACTAAAATTCAACCTAAAATGCTTAAGCCTATTGTCTAATTCTTCTTTATTTACCCTTTGTTAGTTTGCTGGTTGTTCTTTTTTTTTTTTTTTTTGCATGGCTACATAAAATGTATATCAGTAAAGGAGTAGAGATACTTAATTTTCAAATAAATAAATATAGATAGATATAATGTGTTTATTTTATTTCATTTTTGACAATTCTACATGAAATTTTTAACTACTAGGTTTTGATAAACAAAACATGAGAAAGCCATTGCCCAGGAGTGTTTTATTTCTTATGGTGTTACTTTCCACAGTTTCTATCAGTACTACAGGCCAGACTACACATGATGGTGATACAAGATTAAATTTTCACAGTCTAATAGATTGCTGTCACCAAGATCATCTCCCCATATATTTTCATGGCCATCCTTCCTGCCTCTGCCTCCAAAGTGCTGGAATTACAGACATGCACCACTACTCCAGGTTCCCATATCTTTATAGAAACTAAAGATGGAAGAGTCTTTACCTTCATCTTGTCAGCCTAAAGGCTGGAAAACAATGCAGACTCCTCCCAAGAAGCTCCTGCAGCCTGTGGGCTTCCAGCATTCTCAAGGTTAGTGGCTCTCTGGAGTGATTGTGGCATGCCACTCTGTAGAGCTTTGCCAAAGAAAATGGATGGCATTTATATAACACCTACTATTTATTAGAATCTCTAAGAACCTCATGTGAATCACTGCACTCAATGTTTTCTTACCACGTCATGGAACCTGCAATTCTTATCTACCTTCTACTGTTTAATAACTGAAGTTGGGAATGGCTAAATAACTTTCTCAGATCATAGAGCTGATAAGTGTTGCCAAGATTCCCTGGACACTGCTCTTAATCATAGTGTCGTGCAGCTTCACCGTACCTCATTAAATATCATTAAGATTTCTTCACGACGAAAGTAATTTTTAAAACTTGCTGCATTCACATTGTGACTTTTTGTTCTTCTTGGGATCAAAGTATTTGCCAGTACACATCACTGATCTTGTAATAAATATCAAAAGTAAATTGCAATTTACAAAAATTATCCTTATAGATTTTGAAAAACATCTTACCAATTCTAGAACAACTGCTCTAATATCTTTCTGATAGACCTAAGCAGGACAAATATAACAACACAATAAAGTGTATACAACTCCTATTTATTCAGTTGTATCGCCAGTCATAATGTGTTAGAAAATGAGAAAAAGACTGTATGTGATTCAGTAATTTCTAAACATTCAGCAAGTTGGCAATGAGAGAGCAAAGCCTGGGACAGCTGAGAGCTCTTTCTGGGAATGTTCTAATAAAACACAGCAAGTAGAAGGAGTACAGGAAAGCGGGAAACAGAAAGGTCTGTAGAGAAACGCTTCTGAGGGAAAGCTTCCTTACATCATTGTGTGTTATTGGCTGTGCACAGTGAGGACTCCAGTTTCTCTCTTCTCAGATGTCCCCATGATAAACACCTAAGACATGATTCTAAGCAGTATGCTTTACGAAGCACACTCCACGTGCTCACAGTCGAATGCTACGTTGTTCCTATGAGTGACTACTTTTATCATGATCAGCCATTATTGTATTTGTCTTCCAATGTAGCTTTATGAGTGATATTAAATGTCACTGTATCTGAAAAAAAAGAAAAATTCAGCATTCAAACAACTAAACAATTCAATAGCCTAATATGATGCATAAATTTTGCAATAAAGCAAAAATACTCACTTGATTAGATTCTGTAATTTGATTACTGACATCATCTTTACTTGAGTAACACAAGACGCATAGAACCTAACGATATTTGCCAAAGCAGAAAGAATTACTAGGACTATCAGGAGGTAGTTTCCTGCTTATTTATGGCAGATTAATAACAGTTAACTTGTCTGGTTTCTTCCAGAAGAAGATTTTTCACATTTTCTCAGCAATCGAGAGCTGGTAAAAATCATCTCATGAACACAAGTATTTTTGAAAAATCAATGCTTTGTGACAGAAATTATTTGTACCATGTTTTAGTATAAAGAACAATGGTATCACAATCAAAGGTCCTTATATTTCAACCTAATATTAAATATCACAAACAGCTCAAATTTGCTTATATGCAAGAACTTACATGTATTTCCTCGGTTGGATTTCTTCATCTGCAGAAAAACCCTTTTAAGTCACTGAACTGAAGAAAACACAAAACAATCTATGTGGCCATGTGGATATTTGAATCCCCCTTCTCCAGTTCCTAGGCAAGGACAGTTAGAGCTACCTGAGCAAACTTTCTTTTTCAAATCTTGAGTTTCTGCATCCCTTCTGTCTTATTGCTTATACACCTCTTTCATCCATCATTTTATAACCATAGTTAGGAAAGTACTTGCTTATTTTCTCTGACTTCACATTTTAACAGATTTTTTAGATGGTTCACAGCAGTCTCTAGAAAACCTCCATATTCTGGTAGATTGTGCAGAATAGGCAGTCTGTCCAGGACACTGTCTATTTGTCACCCAGCAAGAACAGAGAAGCCTATTACCTACAAAGGTATTAGCAAAGTGCTTCCAGCTGAAAGCATTTATCTAATTCCAATTGTTCAAAAGTTAAAACACTAAGAAAGATATCATTCCTGGAACTACTGTTTAGAACAATACAATGCCTGTTCAGAATGAAAACTCAGTGTGTGGAAATCTGAGTCAGGTTAAAAAATATGGCTGGGCTGGAGAGATGGCTCAGCGGTTAAGGCACTTGCCTCCAGTGCCTAAGGCCCTGGGTTCAATTCCCCAGTACACACATAAGCCAGACCCACAAGGGGGTGGCCCTGGTGCTCTCTCTCACTCTCTCTCTCTCTCTTTTTTTCTTTCTCTCTCTCTCTTTAAAAAATGAATGAATAAAATATTTAAATAATAACTGTGCATCCAAAAAGAATTCCTAAAAAAGCATGTATATGCCAAGCACATGTTTTTAATTTTAATAACATTGGCTTACTTAATAAATATGTAGAACCTAATAATGGTTCTGTATATGTTGATATTTTTAGTATTATTCTTTTTAGCTTGCAAAGATACTGATGAATGATAATGTAGAAAAATGAGTTGCTGTGGCTTATTGGCATTGCAAATGCTTTGTTAAAAAAAGTTCTGTTGAAATGTATTTGAAAACTACTCTGATTTTAAGAGAAATGAGGGTAGCCATATCCTTTATAGGATAAAGTCAAATAAAATGTAATTGTGTCCCCTGTACAATTGTGTTTGTTGGCATTTATATGAGAATAATAATGGCTTAAGGATACTTTCATAGTCTTTCACTTAGCATGGGATTAACATCAACATCTTCATAATTATCTGAGATCACCCCCACGGAAAGCGGTGTGGTAAAATGTGTTCATGGTTAAGACACTGTAGCTGATTTAATACCAAACAGATTAACACACATGAAAGTAGTATAATGTGGACATTGAATAACATGCCAAACCAATACTTTGGGTGAGAAGTCTTAGCTATTGCTTCCTACTCCTTAAAATATTGAAGCAATCAGTGGGCGAGAAAGTAATATGAGAGATATGCATGGTCATGCATGACTGTGCACTTTGCATTTTACCCCAGGACTGTCACTGCACACGTTGGTAAAGCCAACATTTATAAGATTTGCATTAAATAAGAGTTAAGAGGCTGATGCAGAACAAAGTAAACCAAAAAAAAGACATTGAATTATGAACAAGATTGCTTATTAAACCACAATGGCTAGGAAGTTAGTTTATGACCACAGACAAACAAAAATAGATCTGAACCTTACACATTCTTAAATAATATAAAGCATTTTAGGGTGCATTCTAAAGTCTCATAATATTTTCTGCCTCAACTTCCCTCGTCCTGAAAAAGCTACAAGAAAGATGATCTCTTTATAAAGTGATATGAAGTCATAAAATGATTAAGTCACACCCATATTTATTGAATTCACATAAAACGACTTTACATTCAAGTCATTATCATTTAATCATCTTGGTCACAAACTGGATGGGTCAGGAGGGGATGTGTGAATCCTTGGAACTTTATTGAGTATAACCAATGCTGGTGTCTCTCCATCAGTGATAAAAGCAGTTAAAAGTCAGTACCTTACAACTTCAGCTGTGCTTGGAAAAGGGTGAATGGAGTTGTGGGGATTGCACTGTTGTTCCTACTTATAGAGGGAATTCATAAAAAGAGATTTATTATCATATTTTCTGTTTGAAATGCAGTACTTGCTTTTTTTTACTCCAAAAGTGCTCCTCCGTATAGAACAGAGTAAATATTACAATTTCGTTAAACAGCAGCCAAGATTTAATTGTCTGTGAAATGTAAGGCTTAGGATCTGATTTAACTACTGTTTCCCTGAGACCAGCTAGGCTCCCTGCGCACTGAAGAAAGCACCCAGAGGCCCATGTGCTCTGAAGGGCTACCCCTCCCCAAAGAATTAAAAGTGGGCTGGAGGCCTCCCAGCCAATTGGGCTATCCATCCAAAAGGGCTTGATTTTTGTAGCAGATTTTAAAGTGACTTTGTATCCAAAAAAAAAAAAAGTGAAACAAGAAGCAACTATGGGTAATATAACAAATCAGGCTAGCAGTTTAACAATGAGAGAGAACGGAGAATTCAATAACGAACGGCTAAGAAAAATGTAAGGGAAATAGAGGGGAAGATATGCCCGGGTGGAGTGGCACCAAAAGAACGCTACGGACCACGGGTTTCCCAATGTGATTTCTGCCCCTTATTGACCATGCGGATACCTCCTTGCGTCGCGGGAACCTGCGCTCTTGGCACAGGCTCCGCGGGTCTCTGCAGCCCGGGTCCCCCGGCGGCGTCACCCCCTCCTCTCCTTGCTGCGGCTCCGAGGACCTCCTTCTCCACCCGCCCAAGGGTGCCAGAGGCGCAAGCCCGACGGACGGCTGCAGATTTGCCCCGGTGGCACTGCAGCCACTGCCAAGAAGCCCTAATTGCAAAGCAAACAAGGCTGAAATATTGGATTGGTTTCCATCCTGACAAGATCTACGCGCTTTTTTGCCGCCAATTTATTTGTGCAGCTCTATTTAAAAGGCACTTGATTGAGGAAATGTTGAAAATAGCGGCCAGGGTTTCCCTAATGAGACCTCCAGAGGGAAGCTGTGGCCTTCGCGGAGCTCCCGGGGGCTCAGAGGTGATGGAGGGAAAGGTGGTTAACCCTTTCCTGCCCGCCTCCTGCGTAAAGGCCTGTGAGATGTGTTAAGGGATGGAGGAAGCTGTGGGACGGACGGACAAAGGAGGACTTGCCTCCTCGTGTCTGCATCCCAGAGGGGCAAGGAGGATCATAACCAGAATTTAGCCAGGATGGATGTGGTGGCCCCGCAGTCATCGCCGTGGCTGGGCCTCACGCAGAAGGTCTATGTCCGCGGGTGGCCGCGCTAGGGGCCGGGGCAAAATCCTCCAAAGCTGCACCCGCGTCTCGCCACCCGGTGCCCATCGTCCCACTGTGGGCATTGAGGCCCGAGTGATGCCCGCCAAGGCTGGGTTTTGCGTTGCTCTGGAGCGCTGAGGCTGGACGAGTTATCCAGAGTTGGGTGGTTCTGCTCTGGCAGGACTTTCTCGGCCCCCCGCTGACACCCATCGCTGTTGGGCTGGGTCTCTAGACATCTGGAAGGGTGGAAGGTGAGAACGAAGAGACAGAAAGAGAAAATAACGTGAATAATTGTTGAGTGCAACCTGGGTTTCAGGTGACTCTCTCAAGAGCGCCTTGTTCTTTCTTAGACAAGCCCACAAGTGCCGGTGTCCCATTCTGGTTTGTTCAAATGGGAAAAGTAAGACATTGAGACTCTGGCCAGACCATGCACCCAGTGCTGGAGAGTACAGAGGCTACCCTGCCTACCATGAAATTTGGAACTTAGAGTCCTGAGGATGCAATATGCAGGCCCCATTGATCTGGACCAAGCAACCCGTTCCCAGGTCTCCCCCAGACTTGAGGTTAAAGGTCGTTCCTTTAGTAACCACTCCCAAGTCCATTACCAGTTCTAATCACTTTCAAAAGAACAGATACCAACCCAATTTCAATTGAACACTAGATTCCTCTAAATCTCCTCTCTGCTGGCTTGTTTCAGCATTGAGCATCTTTTTGGTGCAAATCATTAATTGTGCTGTCCTGGTGTTGCAAGAGGTGAAAGATGTGTGCCCAGAGAACCACCAAGGAAAGGAGCATATGTGTGACAGCATCAGAAAGGACTTCAAACAAGGGAAGGCTTGATTTGGGGAGGGAAGGGAAGCAGTATCTAGAAAGGTTTTCTATGAAGTTGGGGGCATTTAGCCTGGAAACAACAAAGAAGTGTGACAGACTCTCATACTTGGGAAGAGATGGGCTGTTTGCCAGAAATGCTATAAGAAAATCCAAGGGAGGCTGACCCATGGTTGGGGGCAATATGGAAGACACACTTTCACCACCTTCAGCCAACTCCTAGCTGCTCCTCTAAATTAGAGAGATGCAGGATGTCTGATCCTGTTTGGAACTGATGCTGGTTGGCAGCTGGGCTTCTTGAGCTCAGAACTTATATAAAAGAACTGTCAAGGGCACTAGGGGCGCTCTCACTGAGAGAACCTAGGGAGCCACATTCCCGGGCTTTTCCCTGGGGCTCTGATCTGAGGTGCACCTTGGCCAATCTGAAGTTTCTTTCTGAAGTCACACACAGATGTACTGTGGGAAAAAAAAGAGACACCCAGGAGGCTAAAGAAGACTGGTTTCGGTTGTATTGCCTAAGAAAGAACTGTGCCTTCTGTCGGGGGGGGGGAAAAAATAAAAAATAAAAAGCATCAGTCACACAGATTTAGTGAAGTCTCCACATGTATAACTGAATGGAATTCTGCCTCTTTCCGTACGCAACCAATTTCTTCGTTTGAAGTTAGATGCTTTGCAAAAAGAATGCAGTTTCACCTTGTGCTCCTCGAGGTTTTGGCCTGTGTTGACCTAAATGAGCACTCACGCAAGTATTAAAAAGAAAGCCGTGCTCTTTTGGAAAATGAAACAAAGTAGCGTTTCTCCAATCACAGTGAAGATCTAGAAGCTGCAGCAGCAAATTGGCCTCCCAGCACTCAGCATTTCCAGCAAGCATCCTGCCTTCTCTGTTTATAACTCTGCTGCCTGCAATTATTTTTATTTTAATTTTCTGTCACTTTAACAGAAACCAGAGCCTCTTCTTTTTATGTTTTGTACACAACATGTTCATTTTGATAAGATGTTCTTCTCTATCCTCTTTTAGCTGGTCTTTCCTTGTTTAGAGTTCTGTATCAGAAGTTTCTATTTCTCCCTCTCTCTCTCTCCCTCACTCTCTTTTAAGAACTTGTCCCTGTCTTGTTTTATTTGTTTGTGTGAAATTTAGTTTGAAAGGAGATCAGAGAGAGCAGGAGAGGTTTGTAATAAGAGAATGACCGAATGACCCAAAGGCTGATTATCTATCATTAACTGGAGACTTGGTGTACCCAAATTACCAGGAAGACCTCAGTCTGCCGGATCCTTACCCAGCCAGAAAGAGGAACATGGAATGTGGACTCTGAAAGAGGCTCCTGAAGTTGCACATGAGGACACTCGCTACCCAAATGCATTTTCTTAAAGAAATTCTCCTTCAAAAACTCAGTCGATGGAATAAATTGTTAGATTGGAACCTGTTGTGCACAGGTAGAAATATGTACTGCAAAACTAAAATACCATTATTATAACTAACTTTTTGCATTGTTTCATTAGAAGCAAAATTGCAGTTAATTACCTAAGCTCCAGAGAATATTGAGAAATCAAGCCAACCTGCTTTTGATCTGCTCATGCTGCTAAACCCAAGCCTTGTAAAAATTGAGGTTTGCCATTGACAATAAAAGTGTTTCTTTTTGTTAACCTGAAACCTAATTATCCTGGCTCAAGTCCCTTGTCCTTAAGTAAAGATCCTAGAAGAATGTAGAAAAGCTTTGGAAGGAACTGTCAGAGCTACAGAAACCCATCTATATGGATTTTAAAAGGAAGGAACAGTGTAGCACTTCCCAGAAATGTCCCTGAAAGGAACAGGGTCTCAAGACTCAAACAAATCTTTGTCACATAAACGGTGTCTCCAAAACCCCAAATTTTAAGTTGTCATTTTTCATATTTTATTCCAAACCTCAGACTGCTTTGTGTGGTAGTTGAAGTCCAGTACTTACTTTTTCCCAAGGATATGTATGAAAAAATCATATCTTAATTCTGAATGATTTCCCTACCGCTTGAAAGAAAATATTTCTCAGTGGTTTTTTATATTTTTATAGATTTTGTTGTTGTTCTATGCTGTTGGGAAAGAAACCCAGGCTCCAAATTTGCTAGAAATGTGGTCTGCCTCTCACACACACCTCCAGTCCTGATAGTAGCTCTCTGTGAGTGTAGTTCACTTCAAACAAGAATATTTGTATTTAAAATAATTTCTATGGAGTATATTTTCTTATGTCACTTTGCTGTAAGTTCTGTAATTTATTACAAAGTAGCAAAAATTAGATTTATCATAGTTCTTAGGAATAGCTAGTGAAATGATATTAATAGCATATACGTATATGTGTATGTATCCTGCTATCCTGTTATGACATCTCTTATGCTGCCTTTAGTCTAAATAAGAATTTTTGCTTTATCAGTAGACTTGGCTACCTGTCAAAGAATTGAAATCTTCTTCAACAATGAGAACTTTTCAGAGCAGCTATATATCTTCCAGTTCATAAGGGAATATAGTCATTGGGTTGAGAATGGAATTTCTACTGTCAGTAATACTGGGCAGTAGAATTTTTTCTTAAAGAACTCAAGGATGAGCCAGAACTTCCACAACAGTTTCAGGTCTGTTGTGGAAATGACAGGGGAAAATAAATTATAAACACAAACACTTCTGGAGAGTAAATTATGGATGAAGGGAGAGGAAAAAAAGGGGAGAAGGGGGAGGAGGAGAGGCAGGGAAAGGAGGGGATGTATAGACACTTATCAAGTCCTAACTTAACTATTTCCTATTCAGAATTGGACTGAGTGTTATTTTTAAAAAAAATCACCCTTCCACAATGATCACTGCAGCTGGACTAATCCTTTACCTCTTAATCTCCACAGACCTTCCTTGAATGTGAGGGAAGAGGGCCCACTTTCCAAATACCCCAACACCCTCAAAATAATCCAAAAAAGAAATTACCCAGGATAATCTAAAAACACAAAGAGTCAAGGGTAATGTTTCGTGTCTTTCAGCTTTTTAATGAATATAAAAATCTAATAGAACTTGATTGCCTGCTTTATAAATGTGTAGTTTGAACTGTTGTCACTTTCAACATCTTTAGATGGCTATTCCAAAGAGGAAAAAAATGAGAACTCCCCCCCCCGTTAGAGGGACATGTTTGCCACCAATACTCCTTGTTCTGGATGCCTTAAGCGCTGTGGGACTAAGTGGCTAACATGCAATATGACTCCATGCCCCCCAGGGATGACAGGGAATGCTAGAGCACAGGAGCAGGTGGGCGTTGGAGCTGTCTACAGCAATAGAATCATTTTCTATCGACTTTCCTTTTTGAGATGTTCTTCTGGATTTTTAACATATTCTAGAATTCACCTTGTCATATAGACACTTTGAGGAGTGTTCAAAGTCATTTCTACTACTTTGGTTAGGAAAACAAGGTAAAAAGAGGCTTACAGGCCAATGAAGGGAATTGAGACATAATTCCTGTAAATACAAAATGTGTGTTTATGGCCTTCTGGCCTGGTTCTTTTCAGGTCCAGTTTATTTTGAGTTCTCATGAGCAAAACACAAGATACAAAATTGCCCTTGCCTTTGAAATAATAAATACCTTGAAAAGTTCTGTATTTTGCCTAAAAACAGACTGGAGTTCAAAAAAATGTTTAGTTTAAGCTAGGTTGATTTTAAAAGTAATATCTCAGGAGAGCAAAATGTTTGTAAGGCAGTTCTCAGCCTTTCTCCTGCTCTTTGAATTTTTTCCAGGGGAAGCTGTGGGAGTAAAGGGAAGGAGACCAGTGACATGGGTGCAAAATAAATGTTTGAACCCGCGCTCTGTTTGTTTGGCTGGAGGCAGATGTAAAATGCGGCACTGTGGATATAGCACCAGCTACAGGGAAGACTGCAGACTCAGAATTGCCAACTTTCTCCAGAACCTGGACCAGGAGGGTTCAGCCCTTAGTCTTCCAGTAAAGAAATGTTCCTTGGTAAGATTCCTCCAAGAAACTCACAAGGGCACCTGGTCAGCATGGTCATAGTTCTCTCCAGGCCCTTTGAGATTTCAGAACACCTACCTTTGGTTAACAGTATATCAGAGACCTCACTAGCACAGCCCAACTTCTCCATCACTGCTGCTCCATGAACTCCATCACTCTCACCCCTGGATGGGCAGGCCACCTAAACAGGGATCAAATTTAAAATGACATTTTTTAGCCCCACAAATTTCTAAATTAGCGTACTAACCTAGCATCCCAGGATTCCTGGAGCAAAATGTGCCAAAAGACACTAAAAAATGAAAAGTGAGTATGTTCAGTTGTGTATTCAGGGTCCATACAATTCCGTTGGATGAAACCGGTTGGTACCACCATTGGAGATACCACTAAAGCTCTTCACCTACATGTCCCCTCTTTCCAAACCTTTTACAGACCCCCTTTCTAATGGTTTGCTTTCTAAGATACATGAAGCTCCAGCCCCTGGATTGTAGTAATTAACTGATAATAATGCTGTCTGTGAGGATTGATGTTCAGATTAGCATCTTTTATGATCCTTTTCTGTCCCCATGTGGTCCACTTCCTTTATCACTTATGATGCTATCTGGGACCATGGTTGACTTACCCAATTTTTGTTTGTTTCAACTTAAAAAAAAAAACACTAGAAAACTAAATGTGGCAGGTTCTGACCCCAGGAAACTGAATCCTGAATCCATCCCATTGGAGGACAGACAGCTTTTTCATCCCCAACCCAAACTTACCCTGGATTCTTCTTCCTCTTCCCAATCACAAAAATTCTGTTCCCAAAAGCAGTCAAACAATTGCTTTCCTTAAGTTTTTGTTTGTTGCCAGTCAAGAGGCAATCATCTCACTTAGTCTACCTGCTCCAGAGCCTAAATACTTTTATCAACAGATTTTTAAAAATGTACCAAATGTCAGAATTGAACTACCAGTACTTACACTTACTGGATATGTCTCCTGGTGAAAATATAAACAGAATTCTAAACTACAGTAGTACCTGTATTCTTTCTTTGAAGAAAATAATTCTTAAAAAAAAAAAAACCCTGTGCCCCAAACTATAGACCCACCCAAGTAGTAGCCCCCAAGGAGGTAGGGCTGTTATGTAGCTCACAATCCTGTTACCAGACACAGCCCCTGAGTTTACCAGCAAGCTTGGTTTAAACTCTTCCCTATCTTCGGTTCTCTATCTTTATGTAATACTCTCTGCTGAAGGCAGCCAGGGAAACTGACCCCTTACCAGGAGGAAGACAGGTTCCAGTCAACTTCCAGCAGAAGTATTAAACATCCCTGAGTCCCCCCCCCCTTTTTTTTTCCAAAAACACAAAAAGCCTTTTAAACCCGTTTTTCTTGGTGAGGCTGCTCAGGAGAGTAGTACACAGGCCTGAACCCATAGTCAACATAAGCGACGGAGCTGAACAACTTCGGTTCAAACTGACCTTGTCTCCCAGCCTGAACTACAGTAGGAGGTGAGCTGCTGCTACTTGCAAAGAAAGGAAGGTCCTTGTAGAGATTTTAGGCTGGAGTTCCTTTTGTGGCCTGGAGCGGGACTCCTGTCTACAAAGGAAGATGCCCAAGGTGGAGTCATCAATGTCCCCTGGGCTCTCCTGGCCAGGTTCAAGGCCTTTCTGCCCCCCACCCCCGCGCTCGCGCGCTCCAGCACAGTCTTCTAATTTACAGCCCGCAGGGTCCTGTTGACACCCTGTTGCACACCTAAGGCCTTCGAAGAGGGCGCAGCCTCTCTGCTGGCTGGGGCCAAGGCCCAGGATGATTTCAGCTCCTGCCACTGACCGATCCCCATCCTCACCGCGTCCCAGCCCACGCCATACGGGCGCCACGCCACGGCCTAGGTGCCCCTGACTCGCAAACTTACAAGTGGAGATCCATTTTCCGTTATAATGCGTTCAAGATCAGCCAGGCCAGCAGTCTAAACATCCACGAGCCGTCCTCCCGGCCTGCCTCTTAAACGGGAGTTTAATGGTTCCCCTCCGATAACTAAACCTGCTTCCCACAGATGCCCGCTTTTATGGGAAACGTAGGAATGCACAGATATATTTATATGTTTGTTCATAAAAACTGGAAAATAAGCTCCGAACACGCTGTAAAAAATATTCAGTTACTTACCAAACAGGCTAGTTAAAGCAGAGGAACACCGATCGAGCTAGACCATAGATTCGGGAAATCGAGGCGCCTGCCCTTTGAAATCTTCCGAATTCTCCACTGGGTCGGGGTCCCTAAAGAATATGCAAATGAGAGCATTTACAACCAGGGTCTTCAAGTTGCCACAATAACCTGATCACCTCAAGCAGTTTCAACCGAGGTAACTGGGTTGGTTAGCAAAGAGCCTCCAGATGGTAATTTCTGGTGTGTGCCTAGAGTCCAGAGGAGCACCGGATGCTGGTCTGGGCAAGGAGACTGAGTTGGTTCCCAGCAGAGCTTTTGTGGGGACCCCTGCACCCGCCGCTTGGCTCCCTGTACCCCCACCCCCAACAACAAACTGCAGGAGGCTGCCTGATCATTTTTCTATCTCGATTCCCAAAAACAAAACAAAACTTCCAAAAGCTCTATCTGCGTTCCTTTTTTTTTTAACAAGAAAAGAAAGTGGAGTAATACTGTACCTGTTTTGAGATTCTTCAATATTTGAGACTTGGGGGGAAATATTTTAATAGCGAAGCATCTGTTAAACACTTGCATTAACCTCTGGCTGATAAATTTTTTTATTAACGCTGCCCCCCTCGTTTTAATTATCTTATGCTTATGAGTGGACAACCAATCCTGGAAGAGGACTTTGGCAATTAGCAACGTGAACATCAAAAAGTTTTATTGCGGAGAGCGTGAGGCGCCGCCCCCGCCGTCCCGGGATTGGCGTGAGGAGCCTCTGACGACATATATTAACCCGAGCGGCCCTAAAGATGAGGCTGTACATGGAGTTCTTGCTGGGAACATCCGCTAGCTCCCCACACTCAAGGCGTCCAGCCCTGGAGAACCGCCGCCGCCACCCCTGGGAGCTCCCTCGGCCGCCGCGCACACCCTCCCGAGAGTCCCAGCCGCTTTCCCGGAGCTCCAGGCGCCTTCGGGGCTCCAGATCCTTGCTCCAAAAGCAGAGGATCTGAGAAAATGGATGCGTTGAGACCTCTTTGAAAACCCTCCAAGAGCCTGAGAGGAACGAGGAGGACACGTTACTCTCAGCTAAAACAATCACATTTAAGGACCAAAACAGCTACCAAAATTTTTTTTTCATTAAAGCAATAAGGGCCCAAGAACCCAGATCGGGCTGGTGGGGGAGGGGAAGGCAGGAAGGGGAGGGTCGCGTGGAGGTAGCCTTGCGGTGAGCCAGCCACCCCGCCGACTCCCCGCCAGAGCCAGGCCGGCTCCTTCCAGCCGGATCTCGGACTTGCTCCCCGGATTCCAGGTTAGCACGAGCGCGGCCAGAGCGTGGAGTCCCCCGGCTCCGCGAAGCAGCCTCGCGGGATCGCCGACGCTTTTGCATGAGCACCCGAGGATTGTGCCTCCACCTCCTCCTCTTTCTCCTCGCCGCAGCCGCAGCAGCAGCCCGGGTAGCGGGAGCCGGCACGCGGGCCGTAGAGCCGGACGGGAACCAGCGGCGGCGGCGGCGGCGGCGGCCAGGGGCGCACGGTGCCGGGACCAGCTCGCCGCGCCCCATGGGGAGCCGGTGGTCGCGGCGCAGCTGAGGCGGGCCCGGCTGGCCAGGCGGCTGGGGGCCGGGGCCCGGGCTGCAGCAGCCCCCTGTGTGGCTGCGGGGCCGGCCCGGGCGCCCGGGGGCTGGGGGGTGGGGGGTGGGGGAGGACGCCGGGCTCCGAAGCGGGGGCCCGGACCGAGGGCGCCGCGGGTCTCCGCGCGCGCTGGGGCGCGTGGAGAGGCGCGGAGGGCGACATGAGTCTCGTGGGGGGCTTCCCCCACCACCCCGTGGTGCACCATGAGGGTTATCCGTTCGCCGCCGCTGCCGCCGCAGCCGCTGCGGCCGCTGCCGCCAGCCGCTGCAGTCACGAAGAGAACCCCTACTTCCACGGCTGGCTCATCGGCCACCCGGAGATGTCGCCCCCCGACTACAGCATGGCCCTGTCCTACAGCCCCGAGTATGCCAGCGGCGCCGCTGGCCTGGACCACTCCCATTATGGGGGAGTGCCGCCCGGCGCAGGGCCTCCGGGCCTGGGGGGGCCTCGCCCGGTGAAGCGCCGAGGCACCGCCAACCGCAAGGAGCGGCGCAGGACTCAGAGCATCAACAGCGCCTTCGCCGAACTGCGCGAGTGCATCCCCAACGTGCCCGCCGACACGAAACTCTCCAAGATCAAGACGCTGCGCCTGGCCACCAGCTACATCGCCTACCTCATGGATCTGCTGGCCAAGGACGATCAGAACGGCGAGGCGGAGGCCTTCAAGGCAGAGATCAAGAAGACCGACGTGAAAGAGGAGAAGAGGAAGAAGGAACTGGTCAGTACTGCCTACGGTTTGGGAGTTCTAGGTTCAGCGCACCGCTGCCCGGTCCTTTCCAATGGGGCTGAGAAAAGTTCTCCCGCTGGCTGCCTGATGCGCCAAGATGATTTGCACCAGGTTGCAGTAGGGTTGGTTTCCTGCATACGCAGGGGAGTCGGGGGAGGATGTCAGAGGCGGGAGAAGGTTTTTAAGATAGAAGCCTTGCCCATCTGATCTTGCCCATGGGTTCTCGCTGCTCTGCTAGGCACCTAGGACAGGCTTCTTAAAGTGTTTAGCGACCCGTGTCTCAGATGCCCAGGCCGGCAACACCTCGCTCTGTGTGTCAGAGACTTCTTGTTCAATCTCGCTTTTAAATATTTCTAAACTAAGTTGCCCATAACGTCTCAATTCCAATTAGTTCCTTATTGATCCCATTTCCCACTCCAAAAACAAAGCTGCCACTGACATTGAACTCTAAGGCAAAGTGTAATAGTTGTTCTCATTATTATGCTGGGAAGAGAGAAAGGTAATCATTAGGTGCTTTTAACCTAAAAATAGGACTTCAGTTTCTCTTTGGCTGTGATGTTTAAATGTAATTTTCTAGATACTGTACTCTAGGCGCATTAATAATTTTATTTGGATAATCTTGTGCATTTTAAAAGCACAAAAAGTAAATATCACTATGATCGTTGTTAATAAAACGAAATTATACTGAGCCATTTAAACTTTTCTTAGATTTCTACCAATTGCCTGTAGGGTGATGGTGCTCAGGACAGAACTATGGTCAAGAAGAACATTTCTATTTGTAGAATTTTTCTCCGTTGGGACTTGTGGCACTTGGATATCTGTATAATCCAGTGACCTTCCAAATAACCAGAGAGTTCAGAGGCCTTGGCTGAGAGGTACTGCTAAGCTGTTTGCCCAGACGGAGGGAGAGGCCCACGCCAGAGTAGAGAGGCCTTTGGGTCTGGGATCTGTAATTGAAAGCAAGGCACATTTAACAGTGACCATCTTTGCCTCCACTACATATAGAGTCAGAATAAAGACCCCAGGCTCCTCCATAAACAAGCAGAAATCTGGAGCTTTGTAAACTTGATGGTTGGGCCATTAAGCATTGCTGTGCGGAGGAGGCCTCAGTGGTAGCTTGAACACTGCAGACCTGCATAACTTTTCAACATCAGTCTGCAACAATCCTCCAGCTACTCTCACAGTGTCCTCTGAGCCAGGAAGTACTGGAGTGGCTGGGACCAGGTATCTTCTCTAAATTTCTCTTTCCATTTTTCTCACCCTCACTTCTCTTTCCGTTCAGAATGAAATCTTGAAAAGTACCGTGAGCAGCAATGACAAGAAAACCAAAGGCCGGACAGGATGGCCGCAGCACGTCTGGGCCTTGGAGCTCAAGCAGTGAGAAGAAGGAGGAGGAGGAGGAAGAAGAGAGTGAATGAGCCTGGGCCGAGGCACCAGATGCAGACCCAGGACTCCTGGCAAGCCCTCAAGCTCACTTGGAGGACTTCTTGCAGTTGGATCATCCGGTTTATTTATGTGCAATTTCCTTCCCCCTCTCTTTGCCCCTCTTTGAGGCATCCGCTCCCAACCTCCCTCTCCAACAAAAAAAATGGATATTTGAAGAAAAGCATTCCATATTTTAATATGAAGAGGACACTCCCGTGTGGTAAGGGATCCCGTCACTGTGTGTGAATGTTCCCTCTGAGCTGTGTAGACACCAGCATTGCCCTCTCCCCACCTACACAATCCCTTTCAGATAAAGACAGCAGACACTAGTGTGTATGTGAAGTGTATCTTTAATACTTGGCCTTTGGATATAAATATTACTGGGGATTATAAAGTTTTATTTCAAAGCAGAAAGCAGGGCCGCTAACATTTTCATTGGGGTCGGTATCTAGTGCTGTCTTTTCATATGTTGTTGCTCCCTATCCAAAGATGTTTCCAACAGCTACTTGTTTTGTGCACTTCCGTCCTCTAAAACTAAATGGAATTTAATTAATATTGAAGGTGTAAACGTTGTAAGTATTCAATAAACCACTGTGTGTTTTTTTACAAAAAAACTTAATCTTTTAATGATTGATACCTCAAAAGAATTTTGAAAACAAAGCTGTTATACTTGTTTTCATAATATTTAAAATATTTAGAAGTAAACTAAGTTATCATAATTGCCTCTAAATTTATTTGAAAGAGTCAGTGGTTCTAATCAATCAATGTGACCTGAGGTCCCCAGGGCTGAGGAGGTGCTAGTAAAGAGGTGTGTGTGGTGAAAATCCTGCCCACGGGCCTGGGGCTGTCCTAGTGCTGTCCCTTTCGCTCTTCCCCCAGCTCCCAAGGGACACTTGAGTGGTCTTAAGAAGGAAGGTCTGGACGGGAGAATGGCCTGCTGTTGGCTCAGAAGGTGGAAAGGTGGTCTTGTTTTACAGAAATCATCCAGATGTCTTGCTGAGGCTTCAGTTTGTTTGAGGAGCGTGTTTTCGGTGGAGGAGGTGTGAGGAGGACCCCAAGACTTATTACAGCCACAGGAAATAGTCTAGAGTGCTCAGTTCAAAATATAGGACTTTCATCCAAGAAAGCAAAGAAAGGGAAAAAAAGAGAGAAGGAGGTCTTGCTTGTTGTCTATATGGGATTCTTCATCTGAGCAGGGGCGGTGTGTAGGGAAGGGGGTGCTTCTGAAACAAAAAGTCTATGATTAGGTAACAAGGAATTTCACGTCAAGTAAGAAATCATGAACAAGACCACAGATTTAAAGGGGGTGAAGGGTTGGGTTAGATTTACAAGGAGCTACAAGGATCTCAATATTAACTGTGCTGTGTCTGAAGTCTCAGCTCCAGCTCCAAGAACAAGCCTTAGCCTTCCCCGGCTGGAATGGCTCCTAGAATCCCGTTAAATCTTGGAAGAAAGCTCCTATAGCCTCCCCTCCCACCCCAGTGCGCGGGCTAGGCTCTTTGCTGGGCGTTCTAGACCTTAGAGAAACTAAAGCACCCTGGCGGAGGACCTGGAAGAGAGGGAGAAAGGTGAAACGTGTTAAAAAGCGGTATGTTTCATGAAATGCCTTTGCATATAAATCTAGTGTTGGAAAATCTTGCCAGAGAGTTTCCATCTTGGAATCCATCCTGGGGTTATGTTCTCACCTCGCAAGTGGGCAAAGACCCTTTGCATGATCCCAAGGGTTCCCACGCTTCTCTGGTACCTTCTTGAACCCAGCCGCCTGCAGTGGGTTGGGCCAGGCCAGCGTGGGTGAGTTCATAAGTGCCCCGGGAGAGATGAGCGAGGGGCACAGCGGACTTCTGCAGGCAGGAGGCTGACAACGCGAGGGCGAAGGGTTAGAACAACTCGGCCAAAGCGATCTGAACTTTCTCCCCACAGGTCAGCAGGCGCTGGGCCGACCTGGTGGGCAAGGGGCTGTGTTTACAGACACTTGCCTTTTGTTTATAACACTGTGGGGGGGAGGCGTCGCCCAGGTTTTCTGTTGCATTCTGTACCCTTGTCCATTTGACAGATTGGACCCCTTCCTTCCCTTGCCTGTAGTAGCCTTTTGTGTCTTTACTTTTATCAGGAAAAGACTCCCCAGGATTCTAGAGGTGGATAAGAGAAATCTAGCTAAGTGATGGAGTGAATGGTGAGAGGAATTCTCTTCGTTATGAGTGTGTGCTAGTGTGTGCCATGGGTGGCTGGCCTTCTCTTTTGGACCATAAGGAAATTCTGCTGGTTTACACATTTTTATTTAATTGTCAAACATCAGCAGAAGGGAAGCAAAAGATGCTCTGTGTGTCCTTATGTTATTAATTATTATATATATTAATTATATATATATATTAATTATTATATATGTTTATTAATCCCCATGTTTTTGGACCAGTATTCCAGACATGCAGCACCTTTGTCTGATGGGGTCCACCAGCTACAGACCTCTTCCCTCCTCCAGGTCCCCCTCTCTCCAGAACACCAGACCCTGACATCTCATCTTTCTGTCATTCCCACCTTCCAGTAAACCCCAACTGGCCAGAAACCCAGCTGACTAGATACTCCAGCCAGCAAAAAGCTCCAGGCACTCCAACACCTCAGGTGGACAAACCTCCTAGCTGTACACCCCCTGCAATAACTGGCCAGACACTTGTACCAGTAAGATGCCCCAGATTATCCTTTACCTAAGCTAACCAACATCCCAAAGGTCCAGGATCCCCAGCCACTGAAATAGCCCTGCCCCACGTGGTCAGCACCCTGAGAAGTAATCTGGTCAGTAAGACAGACATTTCTGCTGCACTTCTTTATTTTTCTCTATTATACACCGCTTTCTCTAAAGTCTTTCTTCTTTGTTTAAAAGGGGGAAAATGCATTTCCTAGCCCTTGCTTTCAGAACTGACTAAAAGGCCTCTGTTTTAATTGCTTGGATAATGTGATTGCTGCCATTTTGTTAAGAGCAATCACTCCTGCAGGGAAATCACAAGCGCTCTAGACAGGCCGGAGCCGACAAAAATGTAGGATTTGACGTTAAAAGCTAAATGGGAAGCTGGGACTAGGGAAGTAAATTGATGGTGGACCTGGCTGTCAGGGCCCCAGACCGCCCGGCAGGCCAAAAGCCTGATAACCCTAGAGCACTGGAAAACCAGAGCTCAGCTAGCAGGAGCGCTCTCTCTCGCGCTCTCTCTCTCTCTCTCTCTCTCTCTCTCTCTCTCTCTCTCTCTCTCTCTGTGTGTGTGTGTGTGTGTGTGTGTGTGTGTGTGTGTGTCTACAGATCCTACAGATCCATTCTCACTCCATGTGAGAAAAAAACTGAGACTTTCAGAGCGGGGTTCATCATCCCTTCTCTAGGACTTTCTACCCAGCCAGGCCACTGGCAGCTGCTTTCAGATAGTGAATCACAAAGACAGCCAGATCATCTGGGATTGTTTGCCTCCTCAATCCCAAAACCACACTAGGGAACTGTGGGAAGGGAGCTGAGAGCTCTCATGGGTCATTGCATTTAGTAATTGTGGACCTCCTCAGGTGTACAAGGACCTGATGGGCTGTTGGTTTGGACCAGAAAATAGACACAGCAGTAGCTGGTAACCTCCACACCCTGCCAGTGGATGTAGACGGGCTGGATTCCTCCCCCTCTGTCATGAGAATGCTAGCGGCTGTCCCAAACTTTGGAGACTCTGAGGGCTAATGTGTCACCTCGTTAAAGTAGTGGGAGAGCGCAAGATGGGCGCTAGCGAATTTCGAATTTCGCTGGAAAGGGTGTGAAGCGTGAGAGCAAGCCTAAATGCACAGCCACAGGGAGCTCAAGGAGGCCTGAGAGCTACTCTGAAACTTTGGGAAGAAAACCCACCCGTTTCAAAGCCTTAAATACGTATGCAGGGAACACAGCTGAGCAAGCTACCAGTGCAGGGATTGCATTCAAAGGAGGGCTCTACGAAGCAGGAAAGCACTTGGTTTTGTCTGAAGCTTTAACCAAACCCCAATTAATGGGTCTCTAACGTGTGTGCACTTGGCTCAGGGTTTTCTCTTCCACAGCCGTCCTTGCCCTTTCCAGGGCGTCAGTCCTAACCCCACACCAGGGAATTGGAAGAAGGTTTGGCTAGTGGGTGCCAAGCAGAGGTGGGCTTGGAAGGAAGTTTGTGGCGTGAGTCCCAGGGACGCATCCGACTGCTCAGTCCAGCCCTTCTATTCAAGATCTGTTGACCTGAAGGAACCCATTCCCCTGGATCCATCAACTCTGGTGGCACAGTCTACGCACCTGGGAGAGGGAGCTAAGGAGTCTCCCGCTGGCTTAAGTTTCTTGTCCCCGAGATTGGGGTTCAGAACCCGGCTGAAGGCCCCAGTGGCCTAAAAAGCTTAGCGAGGCAATGAAATGCTATTGTAGAGATTATGGGTGGAGGGGTATTAGGTATTAATTGTTTGAAAGGGAGAAAGGGGGGATTCTCCAGGAGAGGGAACCCATCCATTTCCGGGGGTGACAGTTCCAAGAGTGCCGCCTTGCCACCCGCCCGCAACTACCTGCCCCGTTCTAATGAGCCCATAACTGCCCAGCGGTTTCGGCCTGGCGGCCTGATGGGAGTTGAAACACACTGCGGATCTGACTGACGTGGGCGCGTGCTGCAAATGTCTCTCCAGTTCTCACGCTGCTCCCGGGCCTCGGTCAGTTCCCGTCCAGGAGCGCAACTCTTTTGCCCAAACGCAACCAACACCTAGCGCACCCAAATTCCCTCCAAATTTCTCCCGGTCTTTGGGCGCTTTGATGATCAGATGGTCGAACCCTGATTGCAAATTTATTCATCGGCCGCTTGGGTCCATCCGTCTTTATCTCCGCTATTAGGGACATCTGGGAGTGATTAGCGCCCCCGGGCCCGCGCTCGCCTATCTCGCCCGGCGGGGCCTGGAGCCCCGCTGACGTCAGGGCAGACGGCTCGGAGCCATCCCGGCCCGCAGAGCTGGGTGTAATCGGCGGCTGCGCAGCCAATTCCTCTCCGAGCCAGGCCGGCAGCTGGAACGCGCCATCCGCCTGCGCACAGGGACTCTCTAAATATGTATTTATGACCCAGAACACTTCTGTGTTTCCCTTGTTTGGGGTGAGAAGGGGCCGGCTGATGCTAACGCCCCCTCCCCACTTTCAAGAGTCCAACCCGACAGGTCTCTTGCATTCCTCCTGTCAAGCCTCCTCCCTCCATTGGCCCCAGTCTGAGGGCACTCCTGAAGCCAACTTGCTGCTCTCCCTAACAGCCTGAGGGGAGTGCCAGGGGAAGGCTGGGACCCACCTGAAAAAGAGTGGCTTTTAGGCGCTCAGGCAACTCTCAGGGTAGCTTTTAGAGTATTATCAGTGCCTCCACATACTGGCACCCAATTTGCCCTATAGTTCTGGTCAAAATAGTGGGACTTTCTGCCTACAGGGTCGACCTGACCGAAGGTCACCACTTCTGCACCTGCTGTTAGAGCCAATTGGATGTACTAAGCTCAGTAATGGGCTGAGGGTGTCTGATGGCAACACTACTGTCCTATTCTACACCACAATGTTTTAAAAAGAATGTTGAGACAGGGTGGGTATATGTGGATGGTTTCTAAATGGACACTCTGCAGGCTGATCTGGTGGTAACAGATGTTGGGATGTAAACAACATCTGAACTCTTTAGATCAGAGATGCCCCATTTCCCCAGATAACTGGACAAAATTATAAATCTATTCCCCTCACTTCATCCCAGCTTCATCCGAAATTATGATTCAGCAGGTCAGGGACTTCATTGCAGTGCCTGCAATTTTCAAACACTCCCTCAGAGAATTCTGGGATCACTACCCAAGGCCACCCACGCCCACTATAATTGGTCCTGTATCCTGGGCCTGCTTTGCTTGACCCTTAGGAAATACTGTGTGGTTCAGGTAAGCAAGGCTCTATCAAGGATGAGGAAGGAGTTGGCCCCAACCTTCATTGTTAAAGTCTCCACCAGAAGAGAATTGTGGATCACCCTACACCTCACATTAGCTGCATGATACAAAGATTCAAAGCAAACCCAAGGAGCTGGGTTTACCATTGAGAGGTAAATAGCTTGCCTAGCATGCTATGTATTTCCAAATGTACTAAAAGGGGCGAGTTGAATGTTTGATTAGAGGCTACAGTGCATTTATCTAAAGGGAAAAGAAGAAAGCTGGTGGTTTAAGTGAGTGATGAGATCTATTTGGGGCAGACCAAGAGTATTAAAACTAATTTGGAAATTCAAGAGGAAAATATCCAAAATTTCCAAAAATTTGTGTCTTTTTCAATTATTTGAGGCAACATTATACACTGAACTCTAAATGCCCCTTATAAACTCTGCTAGAAAAGAATCATTTCCTAAGTCAGGAAAAAATGTCACCTTGAAAACTTGGTTTTAGGCTCTCCATTCCTTTCCCCAACCCAGGAGAAAGGAAACATTGAACTGTGTGGTCCTTGATGATGATGGATCCTGCTGGACCTTGGCCTGTCTGTGATTCTAGAAGGGGCAGTGGGGATGGGAGGGTCAGGACAGAGCACATGTCGTTCAGTGCTGATAAGTGGGTTTGTCTATGATCTGCCTTAATGGTGGTATCTACTCAGACAGCCATCTTTCTGAACCAATCAGACCACTGGAAATCTAAAAGTTTAGCAAACAGTAGTCTTTGATCAGGTTATAAATGAGTTTTTACAGTATGGATTAGATAGGGAAAAGCTACATGGACCACAGCCCCACATATTCTTAGTTTAACTTCTCTAGCAAGAGTATAGACTTGTAGACAGCTACAGAGAGTACTCACCCATTCCTGCCCATTCCTCAACTACTATAGTATTTTTTCAAGTGGTGTTTATGCATATATACACGTTTTTGGTTTTTGAAGTGGGGTCTTTCTATAGAACCCTGGCTGGCTTGAAATTCATTACATAGAACAGGCTTGTGTGAAACCTCCTCTAATTCTTGAGTGCAAGGATTATTGGTGTATGTCACCAGCCTTGGCTTATTTTATATATATATAATAGTATTTTTAATGTATAGCCCATCAGGAGTGACTGACCCAATATTTCTCTATGACCAGAGACAATGTTTTAAAATATCCTTCCTTGCTGTAGCCTCAGACTAACTTTCTGGTGACCAGGACCTAAGAGTCAGGGAGACCTGCAGATTCTCTCTAGAGAATCCTTTGTTGCCCCAGCAGCTGGAATGGTTTAAAATAAGCACTAAGCCTACTCAAGAGCAAAGCTTTATTTAGCCTTCATTAAGACATTACCTAGAAGAGGCAAGAGAGAGAGAGAGAGAGAGAGAGAGAGAGAGAGAGAGAGAGAGATTATTCTAAATCAGGATAGCAGTAAATTGGTCCTTGGTAGAAAGATGGAAGCCACTGAGGCCAGAGCATGAGTGCCTTCCATTTTCTGCCATTGTGGTTGGCTGGAGCTGAAGTGTAGGCCTTTGGGATAAGGCAGAAATGAATGTGTTGGGAGGGGGAGTACTTGTGGCATTTGTTTTAAAAGAAGAAAACCTGAAAACGAAACCTAACTTTATAACTAGTACTTGCAGAAGAAAAGCTGGTGTGGTTTTAAATAGGGGAAATTAGGCCTCCTGACCATCACCTTCTCTTACAAATCTGGTTTTCATATTCTAGCTCAGTAATCATCCAATGCCATAGCTGTCTCTGAAATTATTCATTAAAGTCATTTTCAGGGATTCTCACAGGACAACTATTTTACGTTTTATGATCTTCTGGAAGCAATGACATCAGCCTCTGTCTCTTTTCCGCTTTTAATTAATGAGCTAGGAAGACAGAGGGGCCGAAGCTAAACGCGTGAGGAGGGGGCAGGCGGGGGCGGAATCCCCAGGCCACTCTGCTCCCTGCTAGTCAGCTGAGCTCGGCACAGACATCCTTTGATTAAGGAGGGTATTTCAGGGAGTGCAGGCTGTGCAGAAGATCATGGCTGTGCCCTGTGGTGCTGTCAGCGGTGACGGATCCCAGATGCGGCCCGCTACTGTATGGCAGATTGAGTTTCTCAGCAGAAAACTCACCCTTCCTCCTTAACGTCTTCAAAAACCTTCTCCAGATACTACAGGTCTCTTCGTGTGAAACTCAAAACTGTCCAACTCCAAAGTTGGTTTGGAGTGCGCGGTCGCCAGTGTGTGTGTGTGTGTGTGTGTGTGTGTGTGTGTGTGTGTGTGTGTGTGTGTGTGTGTGTACACGCGCACACGCGTGCGCGTTTTATTTCCCTCCTTCCTCTTTTTCTCTGTTCTTCCTTCTCTCCAGCATCTTCAACTCACAGGGCCACTTAAACGTAGACATGGTGGGCCTGGGGATGCCCGTTCACCCGGCGCCAGGCTGAGGACCCAGCACCGAGGGCCCCTGAAGGCAATCCGGTGGGTGCGGCATGCGGAACAGAATGCGGGGCAGCTCTGGAACGCTGGGTGAGACCAGGTTGGACCTCAGGAACCAAACTTTTCGGTGCAGACACCCAGAGAAGCTGTGGGCGGGGAGAAGGTGGACTGTAAAGGAGATTGGAGAGGGTACCCCAGCCTGGCTCCAACCAGCCGTGGTTTTCCTTGCGGTGAGCAGAGCCGGTCAGCTTGGGCTCTCTGGAAGGGAAGCGTAGAATTCAAGAAAGGGAGGCGGGCGCCAACTGTTGGGATCAGAAGCGGTGTGAGGAGAGGTTCTGAAAGCCAACCGAGGTCCTTAGGCCTAGCAAAATCCAGGATGGGGAGAGTGGATGCTGCGCGAAGGAGGGCGGAGATCTGAACGGAGAACTGGTTCCGAGCTTCCTGAAGGTGAGAGGGGACGCGTGGAGATCCAAGTTTCTAAGCCAGTTTTCTTCCCTGTCTAGAAGCCAAGTTTCACATTCCTGGACATACTTGGGTTGGAGATTCTGCTGCAGAAATACGTGGCTTTATTTTAAACCTTTCTTTTAAAGTGACTTCACAAATGCCCCCGACCCTAGTCTCCCCTCTCCCCAGAGGCACCGGGATTCCTTTCCTCTCGGTGTCCTCCCCTGGAAGAGCTGCCCAGGCTGAGAGGACCGTAATTCCGAGAGGATTTCTAGGCCCCTCCCATCCCTGCCCCCTGTCTTCTTAATTGTGGATTGTGAGGGTTTGAAGGGCTCTAGAGGAAGGAGACGAATCTAGAGAGAGTGAGTTTTGTCCTGTTTAAACTTAAAAATAGGCAGTGTTTTCAAAACACACTTGCAGGTTTGGCCATCCTTCTCCCACAACCCGTCTTGGTAAAGGGAGTGAGGGGAGCTAAAATTGCCCAGAGGCGCCAGGCCCAGGGTCTCAGAGCATCCACCCACCACACCTGGGTGGGGTGGAGGACTCTCATGCTATGTAGAGTTCACTCCAGGGCCAAGCAGGGCCTTGGAGAGCTTTCCCCTCTTTTGAAACCAAGACCCAAACCCAGGCTAGAAGAGAGGGCTGCCACACTGCAGCCACCTGGAGAAAAATTTGGTCTTTTCTTTTTGCCCTCACTGGGGTCTTTTGTGGTGATGGTGGTCACTCTTACAGAAGATTCTTGGTCCAATCTAGTAAAAACAGACGCTACACTCTTGATTTCCTTCCAACCTGTCCCTTCCACAAAATTCAAGTTTGAGAAGGAAGAAGTAGCAGCTAGACACCCCCTCCCTTTTTTTGTTTTGGTTTTTCGAGGTAGGGTCTCGCTCTAGCCCAGGCTGACCTGGAATTCACTATGTATTCTCAGGGTGTCCTGGAACTCACTGTGATCCTTCTACCTCTGCTTCCTGAGTGCTCGGATTAAAGGCATGTGTCACCATGTCTGGCTTAGACCCTCCTTTATGCCACTGGGTCCTGTTTGTATGGGAGGTTTGGATGTGGACATTTACCATTTTCCTGACTTAGGGGGAGCCTACGAACTCTTAATACAGCTTTCTAACCCCCTAGGTCTGAAAGTTCTTCCCCCTCCCATAATTCCCCCTTCAGTTGTCCTGCAAAGCCTCAAAACTCTTTTAGAAAAACAAAACACACTGAATCTCAAAACTGACACTCGCCTCCTCTAAGAAGGCAGCTTTTATTGTTACTGGCCATGCTGGATGAAAGTAGTTTATCTTGATTTTTTTTCCCCTTATACCCACATGTCTTGTAAAAAGGTTCCTGTGCACCGGCCTGGCCCTCCCGTGGTGACCGCAGGGCCTCGCTTCCAGACTGCAGTCCTGGCCACTTGGTTTTAAGTCCTTGCCTGGAGCCGAGGTGTAATTGTGACCCCTTCAGAGCCACAATCTTCCTGGGGGGGGGGACGCTCTGCTTGCTTTGGGGCCAGGACCTCCCAAGTGGCGGCCTGGGCTCCCTGGCTGCTTGGTCCTCGCCTTCTCAGCCTCTTCCCCTTTTCCCTCCCCTACTGACTGATAGTTTTCTTTGGAGCTAAACTAGCTCCTGCATACAGGATAAATCTCTTTATTTTCTTTGTGAGTTTTCTTTTTTGTCTTTTCTCCCTATCTAGCATCTTATTAGGGCTCTCTCCGTTGCCTTCGCTAGAAACACTAGGTCCAGAGAAACTAAGTGGGACTTGATGGAGGAATCTGGGGGAAAGAACTGGGAGCCTCTGGCAGAGTCGGAACCCCGCGCGCTTCTGCATAACGTCAGCGCACTGGGTAATTTACCTTCCCTGCGCGGCTGTCAATATGACTAATTTCCAACAGGGTCAAAAAGCCTTTCTCCAGCAGTCCATCTTGAAGCGCTCTCTTAACACGGTAGACGGAGGTGGTTGTTTTGTTTCCAGCCTTAGAAATAAATGCTCCTGGGGCTTCCCTGCCAGGGGACCCTGAGACGAGCAGGAGGGGGTGGTACCGTGACAATTAAGGTAGTTTGCCTAGATCTTTGATTGAGATCCAGCGACAGCGACCTACATGCCTAATACTCCTTACATTCTTGATTCCAACCCTTTTCTTAGAAAGAGAAAGAGAGAGAGAATTACTGCTCCAGTTCTCAAGTCCTTAAACATTGTCTGTGCGATTCAGAGTGTAATTTAAACATGGGATTTGAGCACGTGTCTTGCCAATCTGAACTCAACAGACAATATGTCATACAGGTAGTGGTGCACCAGCTTCCAAGTGTGAATGGTCCTGTGGAGTTCAGGCTTCTTCAAGACTCCACAGAGGTGGCCAAGCGAAGCTTGTTGAATGTCCCAGATATGCTTGGAGAACTGTGCTGAAAGAAGTTAGGGCGGGCAGGGAGACAGAACGATTCTGCAGAGTCCTCTCCAACCCGGAACAGGGAGGTGGAGGTGGAGCACTGCCTCTGAGGGCTGGGCTTTTGGAGCGTCCTGCATTTTGTCCAGACCATCTGGAAACCAAGGTGCAAGGGGAACTCAAAGTCCTTGGCCCATTTCCTTCCTACTCAGACCTAGGCACTGAGGATGAAACTAATAAACTTCCAGGAGTTAAAATTTTAACAAACTTCAACACACACACACACACACACACACACACACACACACACACACATTTAGAGGCTTCAGCCAAAAGCAAGAGAGCCCTAAAATCTAATAACGTGAGGCTGAAGACCTAAAAAGCTTAGGGCCTCAACTCTTAGTCCCTAGCCTTTGCCCTTGGAGATGGGTGGCACATGCCTTGCACCAGAGTGCCTTCTATAGCCCAGTCTGTCTGCATTTCTAGCCCAGACAAGTGTAAGTGGCCTTCGTGCTGTGTGTGTTGCACACACAAACACACACACACACACACACACACACACACACACACACACACACCCCTCTTTCCTCCTCTCATCTGTTGGTGCATTTATGACCTAATGAAAGTATATCCTTTAGGGAAAAGACTTGTCTATAAAACACGAAATATGAAGAACCCATTTGGATAGTCCCATTCAGGCCAGGCCTGGTCTTGAAGCTTTTTTTTTTTTTTTAATACAAACACCTTGATTCCTTCTGTTGCTCCCATAATCACCCTGTTATTTTTACTAAAGGAAGAGAATTTGTTCTAAGTGACCTCTGTTTGTTCTCTGTGGATGGGAAACATCTTCATCTTGAAAACTTATCTCTATTTGTGGGGAAGGCATTCTTTATGGAAAAAAAGAATTTTACTGTCTATCCTTTGTCATCTTTGAAAAACCCCGATACCATATGTTCCAATTCCTGCAAACAGCTGGGGAAACGGTCTCTCCCAGCTCCCTTTTATTTCCTTCCTACCCCCACTGTTTCATTCAATTGCCACTTTTGGGGGTCATGGTAACATGGGCCTATTCCTTCTCCTGGCCTCTATATAAAATCCCTTCCAGCCCCCCCAAACAACCAGACACTATGCAAGACACACAACCACATGCTTTTTAAAGAAAAGACAACATAAGTATGTATCTGGGATAGGATTGGTTTAGTAACATAAATAGATAAAGCAGAAATTATTTTCTATGTATTAAACCTTTAAATAAGATTTTTTTTCCTTTTAAATCCCTTTCATTTTGTGACTTGACCTTTACCATAGGAGCAGTGCAGATTGTTTACTAGCCAAGCTATGTAACATGAAAAGCTGCCGGAGACATAAACACTAGTGAGAACCACAGTGCTGTGTGCTTTGGCTGGGTGGACTTGTTTATTTGCATATTTCTTGAAGAGCAAAGCAGTTCTAACTTTAAAAATATATAGCATGCAAGCGTGCTTTAATTACCTGGAAATAGTGAAAGAAGTGGACCATTATTCAATTCCGAACTTAGCTAATTCACTTTCTTTCTGAATTCACCTTTAGTCATGGTGCTCTTATTCATGTGTTTTAAAATTTAACTTTGACCTGGGATGGCGGCAATCACCTCTAATTTCAGCATTCAGTAGGATGCAAGACAGTCCCCACAAGTTTTAATACCAGCTGGTTCTACACAGTGAGTTCCATGCCAGCCAGGACTATATAGTAAGACCCTGCTCCCAAACAAAACAAAATAACAATAAAAGACAGCGGGTTGAAAGCATTATATTTCCTTTGTAGAATTTGCCTAACAAGATGTTTTTACCCAAAGTATTGACAAAGGGGCCAAGTGTACAGCTCACCCTGAGACGTGGAAGATGGGAAAGTGCTCAGAGGGGCAGGCATTTCCAAGGGTCTGGTCCTCCCTTGTAAAGACATTGTTTTGAAACGTCTACTAGAAGCCGTCAGTTTTCTTTTCCAGTTGTGGTCTAGTTTAGCCTTCACAGGTAGAACTGAAGGCTCTGTCAGTCTAACAAGTCCTACTTCCCAGTGACTTAATGAAGAAGCAAGTGGCATTAAACTGCCGCTTCTCTCATTTAGGAAGACAAAAGAAGAAACATGCATTTTGCCTCATCTAAAATTTTAGCCTTCGGTGTACAAATATTTTCTAGTCAGACTTCCAACTTGGGATCCATTAAAGGAAACAAATTTTATTACATTTTCCATTCCCAGGTTCTCAGTAGATAACAACTAGAGTTTTCTGCTCAATATGTGATAGTCTAAATATATCTAGCGTCTATTATCTCTATATACCTAATGAATTTTTCTTCTTTAACTATTCATTTGTTTTGTTGTTCTTGAGACACAATCTTGCTCTGTAAACCAGATTAGCCTCTAACTAAACCAGCAATCCTCCTGTGTCAGTGTCCCCAGTGCTGGGATTACAGGTGTGTACCTCCATGTCCAGTGGTTTATTGGATTTATTCTTAATGAAAAGACATGATGTGCGACGCACGATTATATACAAGATGAATATGTAAGAAGTCTTTTGGGTTAACTTTCTTTACTGTAATTCATTACTTGTACATTTTCTGTGTGTTTCCTAATGCATGCAAAAGCAAACAGAATGTTTCCTATGGCCGGAGAATAAATCTGTTCAGCTGATATCTCTCAGAGGATGGGAGAAATCACTCGAATCTTGGTAGAGGCTCACACCAAATATAACCTAGCAATGGGTAGGCTACCTCCTGGTTGTGATTTAAAATGTGGAACACAGGGAACATGCAGAACAAATAGTTACTAAGGCTCACAATTGAATTGTCTATTCTCTGTGACTGAGGCCAGAGAAAGGACAAAAGGAGAGAAAGAAACCAGTAGAAATGTGGGGGTTAAGAAGCACTGTTGTACCCCTCCCTCCAGCTCAAGTTGTTTTTATTTTTGTGTTGTTTGAGGTTCTGAAGATTGAGTCTATGGCCTTGCATACATTGAGAAATCCCTCTATCACTGGTTGTGGTGGTGCATATTGGAAGGCAATTATTGAAGAGGCAGAGGCAAGAGGATTTAAGTTTAAGGCCAGCTTTGTGTTACACTTTTAAAAATAAAAAATAAAAGAATTCCCTCTGAAATTGAGCTACACCGCCAGCCTTCAACTCAGCTTCAAAAAGCTTACATTGATATGCATCAAATAAGCCATGATTTTTCTCTTGCTCAAAGAGAGGTTTCCCTGTGGTTTATTTAATTTGCCTATATTATGAGTGGAAGAAAGAGGGACTAGGAAATATATCTTTATTACAAAATAACTGAGATCATTTCTGCAGTGTAATAAGTATGAATAGAGTTTGACCTGAGTTATTTTGTCCTTTATAATTCAACAGTAATAGAGAGCTTTGCCAGTGTGCTTGAGGCCTTGGGTTTAAACCCCAGAAACATATTTACCCCCATAGATACACATACATAAGACATGGAAATAAACAAAGAAAACACTCTGGCTTCTCTTCAACAGATAGATTGTATTTGATGTCAGCTTCTGCCAAACTTCTAGCAAGTAATACTTCCATTTACATCTGTGTGCCCTTGGGAGAGGTTTGAGAGTCTAGCTCCTTATTCTAACCCAGAGATTGATCCTAGCTTCCACCAGGACTTAGCTATGAGTAGAGAAGAGGACACATTTCCTAGGAAGAATGCAATGAATAGGGACCCTTGCAAGGGATGGAGCAGTTCTGTCTTCTGGACATTGTGATTGGCCAGAACTTTTGTTATGTTGTCCTGAGACCATGCTACTCCTCACTGCTTATCTTTGTGAGTGTTGGAAACACTTTTCACTTTTGGATGAACTATGACCATTAGAGATATTGTATGTATGTACACACATGCACATGTATATGTGTCCTAAGAAAGAAGGCTGCTGAGTGTCCATACATTCCATTTATAACAAATGTTGCCTTCTTTCACTTTGGATTTTCTCCACCTCTGTGTCATTGTAGTATTCACACAAATGTTCAAAACTTACTCCTGTCTCTTCTTATGAGTAGATTTTGCTTTGTTCCTCTTAGGAACCCACTGTAAGAGTTTTGCTTTAGTTGCTGAAGTTAAAATGCCCTGTGAAAGTGACTAGTTTTCAGATTACTAAATTCACCTGATGCCTTGGTGGGACCAAAGGGCATTTGGTGGTGAAAGGGACCACAAACCCTCTGCCCCCTGTAGCCCTGAAGCTGTTCATCAGACTAGAAGCCAAAGGCCCATGTCACTCTAATTAATATGTGCATATGTTGGCCATCCTCTTGGCCAGTTTTATGAGGTTTCACAGGCAGGGTCAGAGGGTCTGATGCTAGTGTTCTCATGGGGATTAAGGGTCCTAATGAATCATGTGACTGTGAGTGGACCTGGATAGTGGCTATAGTTAGGAGATTCCCCCCCCACACACACACACACATGCTTTCCACCCTGGAATTCTCTTTCTATTCCCAGAAGCTAGAAGGGAAGGTTGGTCTTTAGAGACCAACCAAGGAGGGTGACCTTAAAAGTTTGAAGTGCTTTCCTTATCTGCATCTTGGTACATTCCATAATATATATATACATATATATGTGTGTATGTGTGTGTATGCATAGATTTCTAAATGTAGTTCAATGTATACTTGAAAGTGTGAATTTGCATGTATATAATGTGAATACAAAAGAAATACTCTCTTTAAAAAGGGTTGAATTTAACAGTAGAAATGAGCCTTCAGAGCTCATTTGATGTAACCACACAGGATAAAGTTCAAAATTGCTCCTGGTACCTAGAAAGTACATCCCATTAACTACTGAACCTGGGGTTGGTAGGGGGTCCTCTTTAGGTATTTATTTTCAAGTATCTCTTGTTTATGAAAGATAATGGAAAAAAGAAAATTTGAACATTTGAGAGGGACAGTATAACAATCTGAAGGTCAGATAATTGAACAGGCCTATCTCCACCATTTCATCAAAGTCTTCACTCTGCTCCTAGGCAGATGTTAGAGGCTGGGGTTTTCACACTGCAGATACCTTGTATTGGTTATTATTTTAAGCCAGCCCAGAAGGCCAGAAGGTTAGATTCTTCTCTCTTGGGAAAAGGGAAAGTATTCCCAAAAGGAAGCACATCTCATCAAAAGTTGGTGACAACACAGGCACGAGCTCGGTTCAAGACCGAGAGATTGTACTATAGGCAGAGGTGAGAAGAAGGATGACAGAGAGGTGCTAGGGTAAGCCAACTGGATACTGGATTGTGGGGTCCTGTACCTGGGTTGGAGAGAGGTTGTGGACCTAGGATGTATTCACAAGGAACCATACATAGTGAGGTTCAGAAAGATCAAATAGTGAAGAGGAGACAGCTGGACATTGCTTAGAGAACCTGACCTTCTGGGTCCCTAAAGGCCCCATAGTCTCTCAGAAGAGCTGTCAGATCAGTCGACTGGTGGGACTACCTAGATGTTCCATGTGCCTCTGTGTAGAGTGGGGAATTTGCTCTGGTCTTGTGTGAATTCAAACTTAATTTTTTTATTTTTATTTTTGCATGGGTCTTAGTAGGATCTGAGGCTGTGGGTAGCCTGGTTAGATACAGAGTGGCCTCAGGAGCCTTTACTTAGACTTCAGAATAAATAGAACAGGACAGAAATGTAAGGAGCTAAGGAAATGAAAGGAGAGCCCCCATACCCTGGCCTTCCATTGCTGAAAAGCTCGTGTTCTGGCCTCAGTGATGCCATTTGAAATTTGAAGAAATGGAGCTAGATCCTGTATTACACCCTGGGGACAATGTTTTAATGTAAATGTAAAATATGCTTGTAATAATCACTTGTGGACCCTGAAGCGCCACTAGACCCTCTGTCTAATTATAGGGCATGAGAGGAGCATTACCAGCTAATTAAATCCAACCCTATTTGTAATTCTCCCTCTGCTACCGCCGACTTTTAAATGCGAAATTGCTTTTTTAATGTGCCTACATATGAATTTTTTTAAAACACAAGCGACACAAAGTGAGAAGAGGAGGGAAAGGGGGCGGAGAAGGCACGAAGGCAGGAAAAGAGATGCAGACCCTGGGCCCCAAATCACGAAGGGCATTGCAAGAATCGCCCAGGTTTCCCGGCCTTGCAAAGCCCAGAGCACTCGCGCGCTGGGGGTTTGGCCACTAAAGAAGCCATTTCCTAGGGTTCCAGGGATTCCACTTCCGCCTCCTTCCAGGAGGGATCCCCAGCAGTCACCGCCGCAGATCCAGACGCGCGCGGGGAGGGCGGGTGAGCGGGAAGGGAGCGCGGGGTTGCGGGGCTGGAGCAGCCGTGCGCCGGGAGCAGCAGCGGGTTCCCGGCGCCGGGAGGAAGTGAGCTCACCCCCGAGGAAGGGTGGCTGGAGCGGCGGCCCGGAGCCCCTGCAGGGCCGGGAGGCACCGCGAGTCCGAGCCGGGGACCTGCGTCCTCCCCGGCCGGCTCTGCGCGGGGTCCCAGCCGGCCACTCCATCCGCCTTGCGCCTACGAGCTCCCCGGGCGCTGGGGCCGGAGCGCCAGGCGTGACTGTGGAGGCTCAGGCCCCCAGGTGCCAAGTTGGGGTCTAACGACACACCAGAGTTTCATTGCAGCCCAGTGACCCCACCGTCCCCACGATTTCCATTCTGGCACCTGGAGAGGGTTTGCATAGGAGTATTCACTCCTGCGCTCGCCTG